>CM041793.1:34197523-34265023 GCA_023376895.1 Aspiorhynchus laticeps
TCTGGACTCTATCATTTTCTGCTTTAAAACTACTGCTGATGTTTACAACAAAGGTTCAAAGCCTCAGTTTTAGTGCTTTCCTTGAAATTGATCCTTTTTTTCTATGCTTATTATTTATTTTTATGAGTACATCAGCTTCTTTGACCATCTTTTGACCCGTTGTTGTCTTGCTCTGTCACAGTGTCAGAAACCAGGGCCGTATGTGAAGGAGATGAACGATGCTGCAATGTTCTACACAAACAGAGTCCTGAAAGATTACAAAGACACGTTAGTGCATTAGGTTTTTTACATTTGTTTATTTAGTTCATATCAGTTTATGTTAATGTGAAACCCTTACATGGTATTGTGATAACGATTTCCATAGTCATGTATAATGGTATTTATCTGCTACTTGAAGGATCTTCAAGTAATACCATGATATTATTGTACTTTGGTACCAGTTTGGCACTTTTTGTAAATGTACTTACACACATAGTAAATTTCCCTCACAATGATGTTGTACATGAATATGATTTATTTGTTCACTTGAACAATGCCATTGAATGTTTTTTTGTGTCTCTGCTGACCCCAGTGACCCCCGTCATATTGAGTGGGTTCGTTCCTATCTGAGCATCTGGACTGAACTTCAGACCTACATAAAAGAGCACCACACCACTGGACTCGTCTGGAACAAGACTGTAAGTGAGACTTTCAATTGGAAAATGACTCAAACTTTTTATATATTCAAGAAGTATGATGTGAATATTCTTTTTCAGATTGTACAATTAGAACAGCTGATGTTGGTAATCAAAACTCTACATTAATAAGGAAATCTGTCAGTTTCAAAGAAGTAAACATTTGCAGTGCTAGATATTGTGTTTCCATTTCAAATTAGGAAAAATTTAAACTGCAATACAGAAAAGCATATTTTCCATTTTTAGTCATACAGAGGCTGGCTGAATGCAGATTCATTTCAGATGATTAACAGCTATACTGTGTACATCTATCTAGATAACTAGTACAGTTATATTTATGATTGCTAGCCTTGGAAATTAATCTCTTCCAGCTAGGGATGAATAGTATATTGGTACTACATCGCTTATTGCCATACCGAAGTTAGATAATTTTTATATTTATCAGTATCAGTCGATATTGCAGATTTAACTGTTCATGCTAATTTCCCCTATAATTTAACATTTAGATAACCTTTTCTGTCATCTAGCACTCGCTTAAAGTTAATCTTTAAAAACACTATTAATTTAATAACACTGTTAAATGTAATCTTTAGCAAATATTGTACATTATAATGTTGTGATGCCTAAATTAAAAAGTTATTTTGAGTTTAATGTATGCATTTATTCTATCAATTGGATCTATGTACACTATTGTTCAAAAGTTTTGAAAGAAATTAAGACTTTTGTTCAGTTAGGGTGTATTCAATTGATCAAACGTGTCAGTAAAGATATTTATGTTACAAAAGATTTTTGAACTTTATATTTATTAAAGGAGAACCCTTAAAAAATGTATAATGTATACAAAAATATTAAGCAGCACAGCTGTTTTCTATATTGATCAGCTTTGCCATCACAGGAATAAATTACATTTTAAAATATATTAAAATAGAAAACAGTTATTTGAACATAATCGTATTTAAAAAATATTACTGTTTTTAGTGTTTTTGTGATCAAATATATGCAGCCTTGTTGAGCATAAGAGACATCTTTCGGAAACATAAAAAAAATCTTACCAACCCCAAACTTTTGAGCAAGTTTTTTCTTTTACTGGCTTTAACTTGACTGATAATATGCAGCAATGTGTTAGGTTACAAAGTTTTTTTTGTTTTGTTTTACTTTCATAAAACAGAAAGAATACACAGTTATCCCTTTAAGTAGTTGTGGGACTTTTGGAGATGTTAAATCTTGTCTGTCTCGGGGTGAAATAGTGTGTCTGTGTCAAACAGAAACCTGAGAGCTCTCAGTGACTGTGTGTCAGCTGTCCCTCCTGCCGTGAGGACTCTGAGTGTATGTGGAGGACTGTATGGTGTGGACAGGTGGTCATCTGGGTCTTTTTGCATGGGGGGTTTACCATAGAAATGCCCCCAACAAAAGCCTAGTGTGTCTCTGGCTTACACACCTGCTCTCACACACACTCCTCGTAATTCAACCTCGCTTCTCATGTATTCCACATTATACCTCTCCTTTGAATTCATTTACTTCTGTATATCCTCACACAATTAAACTCCCGCATCACTATGTATTTTTCTGCCGTGCTTCTCCACTTCCTCTAACAGTTTAAGTACCTTTGCCTTTTGACCTCTTCACGAGGCAATGACCTTTAGGGTCAGAGGTTGGGTTGCCCAACTGTTTAACCTATGCTGAACATCAGCACAAGTATTTGGATTAGAAGTGTGTGTGTTTGTACAAGACAGGAAAAGATGAGTGTGCAACAGTTGTTTAAGCCAGTTTAAGTGTTGAAGTGGGAACCGTGTGCAACTGTCAATGGCAGCTGTGCTGACAATATAAAACAGGCGTAAGTGTGCCGTCAGGGTCACACAATAGCCAACTGTGCCACACTGATCTGTTCTTTTACTTTAAATGAGGTTAAATAAGATTATCCCAGTTGTGCCAGAAACACATGGACTGATGTGAACTGCTTTCAAAAGATTATTGCATTGACCATACAGGAATATATTTTCCTAAAGAGACATTTGGTAACACTTTACAATAAGGTGTCATTTGTTAACATTAGTTAATGTGTTAACTAACATGAACGAACAATGAACAATACATTTATTACACTTTTTATTAATCTTTGTTAATGTTAGTTAATAAAAACACAGTCGTTCATTGTTTGTTCATGTTAGTTCACAGTGCATTACCTAATGTTAACAAACACAACTTGTGATTTTAATAATGCATTACTAAATGCTGAAATTAACATTAACTAGATTAATAAATCCTTTAGAAGTATTGTTCATTCTTAGTTCATGTTAACTAATGTAGTTAACTAATGAACCTTTCACTGCATATTTTGATTTATATCATTTTTTGTAGAATTTAATATTATAGTGTTATAAATGTATAATTTGTGTGGATAAAGATTTGAACACACCTACTCATTATTACTCAGGTTTCCATTTTTCTTATAGTCATAATAATCATAATTGTATGTATATATAATATATATATATATATATATATATAGTAAAATAACAGTAATATTTTACAACCCCAAATCAGAAAAAGTTGGGACAGTATGGAAAACGCAAATAAAAAAAGAAAGTAGTGATTTCTAAATTTACTTGGACTTGTATTTCATTGCAGACAATATGAACACAAAATATTTCATGTTTTGTCTGGTCAACTTCATGTCATTTGTAAATATACATCCTTTCCTGTCATTCAGACCTGCAACACATTCCAAAAAAAGTTGGGACAGTAAAGCATTTACCACTTTGTAATGTTGCCATTCCTTTTCACAACACTTAAAAGACGTTTTAGGGACTGAAGACACCAAGTGATGAAGTGTTTCAGGTGTAATTTTGTCCCATTCTTCCTGCAAACAAGTCTTAAGGTGGGCAACAGTACGGGGTCTTCGTTGTCGCATTTTGCGCTTCAAAATGCGCCACACATTCTCTATTGGAGACAGGTCGGGACTGCAGGCAGGCCAGTCAAGTACCCGTACCCTCTTCCTCCGCAGCCAGGACTTTGTAATGTGTGCAGAATGTGGTTTTGCATTGTCTTGTTAAAATATGCATGGACGTCCCTGGAAAAGATGTCTTCTTGAAGGCAGCATATTGTGCTCCAAAATCTCTATGTACTTTTCAGCATTAATGGTGCCATCACAGAAGTGCAAGTTACCTTTGCCAAGGGCACTGACACAACCCCATACCATGACAGACCCTGGCTTTTGGACTTGTTGCTGGTAACAGTCTGGATGATCCTTTTCTTCTTTGGTCCGGAGCACACGGCGTCCATTCCTCCCAAAAAATACCTGAAATACTGATTCATCTGACCACAGTACACGTTTCCACTGTGTGATGGTCCATCCCAGATGCCTCCGAGCCAGAGAAGTCGACGGCGCTTCTGGACACTGTTAACATAGGGCTTCCTTTTGGCACAGTACAGTTTTAACTGGCATTTGTGGATGTAACTACGTATTGTGGTACTTGACAAAGGTTTGCCAAAGTAGTCCTGAGCCCATGTGGTGATATCGCTTATAGATGAATGACGATTCTTGATGCAGTGCCTCCTGAGGGATCGGAGATCACGGTTGTTCAGCTTAGGCTTGCGCCCTTGTCCTTTACGCACTGAAATTCCTCCAGATTCCTTGAATCTTTTAATTATGTTATGCACTGTTGAAGGTGAAATATCCAAATCTCTTCCTATCTTTCTTTGAGGAACATTGTTTTTAAACATTTCAATAATTTTCTCACGTATTTGTTGGCAAACTGGCGATCCTCGGCCCATCTTTGCTCCTAAAGGACTAGACCTTTCTTGGATGCTGTTTTTGTACCAAATCTTAATTACAATCACCTGTTGACATCAACTGTTTCAAATCACATCATTTAACCAATTTACCTCATTACTAGCCCTAAATTGCTCCTGTCCCAACTTTTTTTGGAATGTGTTGCAGGTCTGAATGACAGGAAAGGATGTATATTTACAAATAACATGAAGTTGACCAGACAAAACATGAAATATTTTGTGTTCATATTGTCTGCAATGAAATACAAGTCAAAGTAAATTTAGAAATCACTACTTTCTTTTTTTATTTGCGTTTTCCATACTGTCCCAACTTTTTCTGATTTGGGGTTGTAATAATACAATATTTAAATAATAGTAATATTTAGATAATAGTAAAATACACCTCAACAAAACTAATTACAATTGGTCTACCAAACTAATTTCATGCATTTACACCTTTAGAATAAAAAAGTCTTTAATATCATGAGAAATATTGATGTAATGAAGTGAATCAATGATTTTTGCAGTTTAAACTCCTCTTTAAAGTTTTTTAAAAAATCAGACTCCTTTTCCAAGTGATGCTCTACAAACATTTATTTTAATTAATTGTATGCATTATAAATATGAAATATAAAAATACCCGATTTAAAAAAAAATAATTATGGAGGTCACCTTGGTTTTTGAACTTTTAATCACCAAACCCTACAGACTCAATCCATTGCCTCTTACGCCCCCACTGGATAGAACGACCATTGCAGTGAATTCATCAACATCACGGTTACAATGTTTTTAACCATTTTATAAAGGTGTTATTTGAGGCTGTGAATTTACAGCTATGCTGTGAATTCTATGACATGAATATTGTGTTTTAGTTTTGGAATGAGCATATTAGTTTTCAGTTTCTCAGGGACTAACTCTGATGTTCTTAACAGGGTCCTGTAGCCACTCCCTCACTGTTCAGAGCTCCTTCTGATGGTCCTTGCCCTCCTCCTCCTCCTCCTCCACCACCACAGGTCCTCCTCCGATGTTCATGGATGACAGCCCCAAACCCGAGGACACAGCAGCCCGGGACTCAGCTCTGTTTGCACAGCTCAACCAGGGAGAGGCCATCACTAAAGGTGGGCAGGAGAACACCATCAGACAACAAAATACTATACCGCCTTCAAAACTGACATGAGGTGATGTGTTCTGTCTGCAGGTTTGAAGCATGTGTCTGACGAGCAGAAGACCCATAAGAACCCTAACTTGCGCTCTGAGGGAGGGAGGACACACCAGGGATCTCCAGCTAAAAGTCAGAACCCCAGCTCGTCTGCCTGTGCACCTGCCAAAAAACATTCCCCCGTGCTGGAGCTGGAAGGAAAGAAGTGGAGGGTGGTAGGTGGCCACACCACATGAACTGGAATGTGTCTGAATGTGTCCAGCATTAAATCATACTACTTGTAATCGTTCTGCTACATAAAAAAAAAAAAAGAAAAAACTAATTTATCCCACAATGCAATGAACTTCATATTTTTAAGTCAATGTCATTAACCAAGCCATTTAGTTATATCTTGGAAATAAAAATGCAAATTAACAATTTAGCAAGTAAATTTATCATGTTATGATGTTATCTTTTTTTTCAGTTCACTTGTAAAATAACTTAAAATTGTTGGTTTGCACTTTTTTATTTTCAAGACTAAATGCTGCTCGCTAAATTTAACATGCAATATGTTGAGGCTGTGTGACAATAATGTAGAATACTACTGTTAATACTGAATCATACTAGAGTTTTTATTGATTTACATGCTATTTCTAAAGCATTGAAGGCCGTATATAGCACTTTAAGCAGTACAACTAGTGAATTAAATTATTTTTATTAAAAGATAGCAAAAAAGGTGTGTTAAACACAAAAGAGATTATTTATATATAATAAGGTCTGATGCAATGGGAAAATATTACATTATTTTTATTGCACAGCTCCAAGCAACACTAGATTCACATTGGTCAATTGTGTCGTTCTGCTAATGTTTATATACACATGTCTTATTATTATTATTATTTAAATAAAATAGCATTGTGAGATTATTATTATTATTATACAATTTTCTCAATAGAAATACATTTAGTGAAGCCTAAAAATTATATATATAAATAATCATTCTCGGTGGCATAGAAATGATTTATAAATGGAAGAGATTCATTAAGCTAATTATTTTATTATATTATTTAGCATAGTGGTCATTATTATTATATTATAGTATAGTATATTATTAATAATATTTTATATATAATACAAAATATATAATAAATATTACTAATAATAATAATAATAATACTTTGCATAGTGGTTATTATTATTGTTGTTATTTTTATTATATTATTTTTTATTAACATTATGCCATCAGAGCCTAGACGTTTTAGATAAAATAATCATTTGCATTTGCATAGGATTCATTTGAAAGTGGAAGAGATTCATTAAGGCAGGGATCATCAAAAAATAATCATCTCCCAAAAAGTGGGTTGGATGAATGTAGATATTTATTAAAATGTAAACACACTTGTAAACTAAGCTACCGTACCCTGCACTTGTAGTGAGACTCTATTGATTACCGTGCCTACAGCATGTGTTTAGTGGATCTGTTGTGTGTATTTGTCCTGTAGGAGCACCAGGAGAAGTCTCATGACCTGGTGATAGAGGAGACCGAGCTCAGACAGGTGGTTTATGTCTATAGCTGTAGCAACTCCACACTCCAGATCAAAGGCAAAATCAACTCCATCATAGTGGGTAAGAAGAGCTCCTCATAACACCAGCTGCTCTTATTCAGTAACGTTATCTCCTGCTCTATCGCAGCACCACACACCACGCCTGGCTAATGTCAGCCTCTCTCCTCACAGATAACTGTAAGAAGCTCGGACTCGTGTTTGACAATGTGGTGGGCATCGTTGAGATCATCAACTCCAGAGACATTCAGCTTCAGGTTAGATGTAAATGTTTGTGCATAAGTTGTAGGCTGAAGTGTATTGATCTGTGAGTGATCTGTACTCAGGGTTGTTATTGTAAAAGAGAATGTGTTAGCATAATGTGCATGAATTATGGTCCTAACTGCCAGAATTAATAAAGAATATCGTAATCAACACAACTACGAATGTTAAATAACATTGTGGTATGCATCTGTTGACACTGAAGAGATGTTAACGGACATAAATTATAAATTACAGTCATACATCAAACTTCAGTTTTGTAGCTGCTACATGCTTTTATAGTAAGAATTACTAATAAGTTACTACATAATATTGTCAAATACATCAACCACTTATAGTATTGTTCAAAAGTTTTGGATCAGTATGATTATTTTAAAGAAATTAATATTTTTGTTTAGCAAGGAGGCATTAAATTGATCAACAGTGACAGTAAAACATTTGTTACAAAAGGTTTCTGTTTCAAATAAATGCTGAATGATTTCTGAGGATCATGTGACACTGCAGACTGGAGTTATAGCTGCTGAAAATTCAGCTTTGCCATCACAGAAATAAATTACATTTTAAAATATTTTAAAATAGAAAACAGTTATTTTAAATTGTAATCATATTTCACAAATTACTGTTTTTACCTTATTTTATCAAATAAATGCAGCCTTGTTGAGCATAAGAGACTTTTAGAGAGTAGGAACTCATGGCTCAAAAATACTATTTTTTTTAAGCTAATTGTAGTTTTTGGACTACAGACTGAGCAGCTCTGTTTTGTCACCCTTATGTATTTTGTTGCCTGTGAACAACACATAACTTGTTTTTGGCCTTTCAGGCAATGGGAAAAGTTCCTACTATTTCCATTAACAAGACTGAGGGGTGCCATGTCTACCTGAGCAAGGATTCACTTGACTGTGAGATTATCAGTGCCAAGAGCTCTGAGATGAACGTCCTCGTTCCTGAAGGAGAAGATGATTATGTATGTTTATTTACACTGGAAATATCTACCAATAGAGCTAGCATAACCTAAAAAGTTATTTTAACAAATAACTTTCTTGATACATTATGTCATGTACTAAAATAACAATGTTCTATTTCAGAGATTTGACCTGCTTTACATTTAAATATGAGAGAAAATCTGTCAAAGCCTTAAAGGTTGAAGCATTGTTTATACATTATTTGACTAATATTTTCTTGTGTATTCAACAGAGGGAGTTTCCAATCCCAGAGCAGTTTAAAACAGTTTGGGACGGCTCCAGCTTTGTGACAGAGCCCACAAAGATAGCTGGTTGATTCCTTTTCCAGCTCGTCATCGCTTTCCTCCTACCCAGAATTCTTCATGCACTTTCACTGTATCACACTGTTGGTGGAGACGGAAGAATTCATACATTGTGGTTGTGAGAGTTGTAGATTTAGGCTCAGAAAATACAAATTAAGAGCAAAATATGGACAAAAGTTCCATTTCCACAAACCAATTATGAAACATTTCAACAAATGGAGATGGAGATGTTTCTCCTTAATTAAGTGGCAATAAAAATACATAATATACACTTATTAATTATTATACATTAAAAGTAATTTCACATGATGGCACCATTATGTGTGAATAGTGATCATTTTTTAGTCAGCAACTCAAAGTACCAAGTTAAAATAATTAATCAGTAACCAATCAAATTTTTACTTATTCCTATTTTACTTAAAAAAATCGTTAATTTATTAAAGTATGAATTTTGTTTTTGTCTTTTTTGACATTATCAAGTACTTTGAGTTGAAGTCATAAATTCTCATGTTAAATACATTTTGGTTCTGTGTAGTAATATAATAAAATATAAACATTTGTTTTTCAAAATATTATGACTATATTTAGCTTTAACTTGTTTTTATAGAGAAACCAGTTCTTTATGTTTTCTGCAGTCACATTTTACATTTCCTACAGATTACAGGTCCAAGTTTCAGTTCATAACATTTTCTTCTGCACAAAAAAACAAAACAAAACTTGTGTATTTGGCAAGATAAACTTGTATCTTCAGGCTTTGGACGCAGAATATGTGCAATCATGAGCAGAGGAGAAAAATCAACAGCTATTTTACAATCAAACCTCTTTTTATTTTATGAGTGTGATAAATGTTTTTTGTTCTGCGAATGAACGAGTGTCTTTGGGGGTATTTTTTATAAGATTTTATATTATTTTAATATAGTTCAAATATTGCTTAATTTTATCACTCTATATTTCATTTATAATCTCAGACTACTCATTTCTGAAATTAATTTTTGGTAGTCAAATGTTTGTATTGACAGGCACCACGTCATTCAACACCATCAGGATAGTAATAACATGCGCTGTGTTATAACATTAAGTAAATATGGCAATTAAATATCAAACTTCATGTCCAAAATAGTTTCCTAGATGTTCTCACTTTGCACTCACATATTTACATTGCTTGTAAATTTACATGCTTTAAATGTTTCTTCAACAGGAAGGTCTTGAACACTTCAGCTCATTTTGAATGTATGACAACATGTGTTAATATGTAGCATTCTTCAGTCCATAAAAGGGAATCATGTTACATTTGCTTGGTCAGTAAACAGTCGACATTTAACTAAACAATGTAATGCACATTTATAAATGATGCTTAAACAAAGTAGAACGTGTACACTGTATTAAATCACATGTCTTAAATTGTTATTTACCAAAGTGTTTCACGTTACCATATCAATTTAATCAAATAAAGTAATTGTGAACTCACTACACTTATTTGTATTATTATTATTTTGCCTTTTTACCATCTTCT
Organism: Aspiorhynchus laticeps; assembly: GCA_023376895.1. Taxonomy (NCBI): domain Eukaryota; kingdom Metazoa; phylum Chordata; class Actinopteri; order Cypriniformes; family Cyprinidae; genus Aspiorhynchus; species Aspiorhynchus laticeps. The sequence goes on from CM041793.1 coordinate 34,207,707, forward strand.
GATTAAGTTTTATTAAGTTTAGTTGTTCAAAGTTAAAATGTGCACTTAAGATATTAATTACATTTAGCATAATTTATTTTACAATTTCTTTCTAAAGAATGATCAGGAATCAGATTGTATTTATTGTACTGACAATACTAGTTTTTAACAGTAACACAGTAAAAAACTAATATGCAAAAACGTTCTGTGAATTTTTTTTTTGCTTTAGTACAAGAAAAATATAAGATACAGTTAATTCACTATAAAAATTGTTATCTAGTACTTCTAATATCACACTTATATTTTTCACACACAGTATTTTAGGAAGGGGTCCCTTAGAAGGAGATATTACATTTGGGAGTCCATGGCATTTATTATAAATGCATGAAACGAGTGAATTTGTCAGCACATGGCTCTTTAATGAAACTCATAGATTCTGTCCCTGACAGCAAGTTTAAACAGCAGCAATGGGGAATCATCAACTTGGCAAATGAGAACAGAATGTGAAGTATTCACCTTGCTCCATGCTGGTAATTTAAAGCAATACAAAACATAAATTAATTTAAAATGATAGAACTTTTAAACTCAAATGTACTCCACTTGTATAATGTTTAATGTGACATATGTCATGTCCTACTTTAATATATACAGATTCTACAAGCACAGCTTAAGTAATTCACCAGAGACAGTAAAAGCTTCATGGTGCCATCTGCTGGCAAGCAGTGAATCTTTATAAAATATTACACAACAAACATCATTTTTTGGGTTTATTTTTTCAATTGAATGTTCATTTAAATTTTCAAATATTTTAATTAAATACAACTTAAAAAAAATCAAGAGCTTCAAAATTTTAAGAAAGAAAATCAATAAAAAAACATAAAATTCTGTGTTCTTGTGGTATTTAGCATCTGTTTCTGGCTAATGCTTGATGACCATGTTTCCCTCTGAGTCTTGAGTGAAAAGCATCTCTGGCTCTAGATCTGATTCCTCCTCTTTTTCTAAAGAAGCAGCAGATGGACTATTCCCGTAATCTTTGCCCACAGATAAATTGCTCTGGTGTATTAGTGGGCTCCTTAAGTGCTGGTCACGATGAGCAATCACACAGAAGCCCTCTGAGTCCTGAGTAAACAGTGTAGCAAAAGTTTCTCCAACCGTCTCTGTGTTTGCAAGTTCCTTACCTGATTTTTTTGGGGAAAAAGTGTATTTCTCCTTTAACCTGCACTTAGCTGGACTGGAAATTAGATGGCGTTTAAAAGGCGATGTTGGAGCATTTTTAACAGGTGATGCAAGCCAACTATTCTCTTTCCCCATCCGTTTCATGGGTGATGCCTTATTTTTGTGCCAAGACTGCTCCTGATTTTTATTGGTATTCACAGAAGCACTCAATCTTTTGTGGTTTTCATTGACAGGCCTAGAAGTTAAGATAGACCCCTTAACTGAGGCCTTCTGCTCTCTTAAATCATGTCTGTCCGTGTGTTTAGGACTTGGAGACTTAAGAAAATGCTTATGTGCATGTTCAGAAGGCTTCCAGACCATCAGATCATAGTGCTCCGGGGAATCCTCATGAAAGAAAGTCTCACTTTCAGGAATTGTCTGATTTGGATATTCATTTGAAGCTTCTTTATTCCAATATTCTTGTGTCTCTAACACATTTTCAGTATAATCGACAACATGTCTCCTTTTTTCAGGCGGTTCTTCTTCCGCTGGCTCAGTTCCACATATTAAATGGAGAAAAGACTGTTCTTTTTTGTCCTTGGCTGACAATCCTTCAAAATCTTCATCACAGTACACCTCAGATATTTGACTGTTTGACTCTGTAGATGGCTCCAAAGTCACATCATGTTTCCGTTTGGCCCCGGTGTGTGCCTCTGTGTGCATAGAACTGGACAATCCAGAATGAGCCGCACTTGGGTTAGGGTCTGGGCAAACAAATACCAGTCAGAAAAGGACAAAAGGTCATTATTATTAGTTATTATTTAGCTTTAACAGTTTATCATCACATTAAATGTGTGTATATATATATATATATATTTTAAGTATCATGTAATCTGATACAGTTACGGTATGAAACAACTCTGGAATGTCTTACCTCTGGATTTGGGTGAAAAGAAGGTTGATATAGTGCTTTGTCTAGTGACAGGCATGTTGAGTTTGGTCTGAGTGAAGCTGAGTGCGACTGCCACACTGTATCCCCCTGATCTCGCAAGTGGGTTCAGTAATTTGGATATTGGACGGGTCAGCTGTTTCTGAAAAAAAAAATTAAAAGCTATCTGAGAGCCCTTCATCAGACCTGGGGCCGGTTGCATAAAAGGTTTAGACTAGTCTTAAACGTTAGTCATCTAATTTGTTTCTTTAAGACTGGTCAAATTTTTTTTAATTCAGTTACATAAAAACGTAGATTATTCTAAATTGAATCCAAAATATAAGACTGATTACCCCTTGATTAACTGCTAGTTGGTCAAACTAGTTCTTAAGACACTGTCTTAACATCGAGGCTAAGTTTATGCAACTGGCCCCTGTAATGTTATTTTTTTCTTACGAAGACAAAAGGAAAAAATCTTTTTAATACACTTAAAAAAAGTTAGATTTGGTCTAAATAAATGTAATTAGAATTCAGTTGTTGTTACCTGTTGTTTCTTTTCTTTTATCTCTTTTGTGTCGAGCCATATTCCACACTCTTCTTCTTCAGCTGATGCTGCAGGTTTCACTTTAGTGTTCTTTGAGGATTTCATTGTTTACAAATCTCACTCACTCGAATAACCAGCCTCTCTTTATACACGGGACAAACAATTTCCTGAAACGCTCACAGTCTCATAACAAACAAAGCTAAAAATCGATATTAACATTTACAAAGTTATACTTTAGTCATTTAGATACAGTTTCTCGAGCTCCTCTGTTCACTAGCTGTCTAGTCATTCCCGCGCGCGTATTCAAAGACACTCTCGGGTTGCCAAGTATTCTTATGAATGACCGACAAATCAGATCTTTTCGAATAATAGCACTGGTTATAATAATGAAGGTGATCGTCTTACGATGATGTATAATATACTATATCAAAGAGTTATTATACTATAATGCAGTTATGCATTACATAACTGAGTAAATAAAGTGCGATTTATTTATTAGTGTAGAAATATGAAAGGGACTTGGCAACCCGTCAACATGAAGCGTGTGCATAAATGTTACAGTTTTCTTCGAATGTTAAATTAAATAAGTAATGATTCCTATTACTTGAGATTAAATAGTATATTCTTTGCGTTTTGTAATGAAGAATAAGTCGAGAAAGTGGCGAAAACAGGACGTGACGAAATCATCCGGCGACGTCACGTCAGGTCAGTTTGCTACAGTGGGTGACGTCAATATAAGGGTGAGTGAATTATTTTTCCTGGTGCGTTTTTGTTAAAAACGCCTTTAGTGTTTTATTAATATGTCATCTCGTAACCATATTAACGTTATAGACGTATATAAGGTGTGAATTAACGAGAGACATCAACGTCTCTTGTACTCTCACAGCAAATTCAAATGAATATCTTAGCTAGCTAGCTATGCTAACATCGTTGTGTATTTGTCAGGAAATAAACAAAACAAAATTAGCGGTTTTATTATATACTCCGCTTAGGATTCACAATACCTTGCATCAATCAGTTCGTTAAATGTGTAAAATCTAATGAGTAACACATATTGTCTGTCTGTCTATAAGTTTCAATTGTATTTCCTTGTCCACAATGTGTCTGTAAACGTACTGAGATCAGATCAGTCGGATTTGATATGCAACCACTGTGTATATCATTTACTCCACTGAGAATAGCGCTGACCCGTGACTAAACCAAACATAATGATCTGATTCTCGCTTCAATTGTTTCGTAGTTCATCATGTTTCATGGAATACCTGCCTCTGGAGGGATGGGAGGAGGTGAGTGAGAGAACCTGCTTAATCATGAGCCTCTAAAAAAATCAAAGCATCTCATTCTTATTTTACTCTTGCACATATTTTCATTAGTCTCATGTCTGATTTTATATGTTTTGCCTTTCTGCTTTAACTTAACCAGCACCTGCCAACAAGCCAGAACTGTATGAGGTAATGTTATATTGTGCACACAATTTGTAATAATGTACTCATCTGTCATCATTAGTCTGTGTTTAAATTACGTTTTTTGTCTGTTACAGGAAGTGAAATTGTACAAAAATGCCAGAGAAAGAGAAAAGTAAGTTAGGCAACATCATGTTGTTCAGCCATGGCTGTTTTGAGTTTTCTAATTTATTTGTCTTATTGATTGATGTCACAATAAAGATGATGCAGAATGGTGATTATGTGATTGGGTTGCAATTAATGTCCTTTTATTTTGTTTTGAAAGGTATGACAACATGGCAGAGTTGTTTGCTGTGGTCAAAACACTTCAGGCCCTGGAAAAAGCCTACATTAAGGACTGTGTGACTCCAAACGAGTTAGTTACTTCATTTGTTTGTGCAAAATATTGTGAATTAAGGTGTGGTCACAGTTACAGTTTCTGAGTAAAATCCATTAATTTTAAGTTCACATGAAATTCTATGTGATATGAAATATTTCTGCACAGAGTTTTCCCAACATTGGTCTAATTTTCTGTGTTGACCAGCCAGGAGCTGCTTTGTTTTAAAGTGACTTCTGTGTGAGCTATGCTTCATACATCACTGATCTATAACAATAGACGATGGACCTTTTTTGCCCGTAAACTGTTGCAAATGTGACCACTCACCACACCCTTATTTACATCTATTCATATAATAAATATTTGCTTTGTTTTTTGCAGATACACAGGAGCTTGCTCAAGATTGCTTGTCCAGTACAAGGCTGCTTTCAAACAAGTCCAGGGATCAGATGTGGGCTCCATTGATGACTTTTGTCGGAAATACAGGGTATAGCTTATTTTGCTTACATGTAACTCTAAATTATTCTATTTAATGTTCTTTTGTATCTTTGGTTAATAATTTATTAGTCCAGTGCATTGTATGCGGTTCACTGTTTAAATATTTTTCCACTGTGTGTTTCTGACAGCTGGACTGTCCACTGGCTATGGAAAGGATCAAAGAGGATCGACCAATCACCATTAAGGATGACAAGGGCAACCTGAATCGCTGCATTGCAGACATAGTTTCTGTATGTATCTTGAATACTTTGTATAGTGATTTTATACAGCCTAGAATGAATAGCTTCTTGAGTTAATGCCAGAACGCCCCAGTGTTTATTGACTGAGCACAGAGGATACCTTCTTGTTCCAACAGTTCCATTAAGTAGATTTATTTAATCAGACTAGAAGAAATAATGCCATATGCAATTTGTCACAGGGCTCTACAGTAGAGTGTGTGGTGCTTTTAGCAATCATAATAACTGGAAAAATCTGTTCCTTTACCCTTTTTAATCTTTGTTTTCTCTCATGCAGCTCTTTATCACAGTGATGGACAAACTTCGACTTGAGATTCGTGCCATGGATGAGGTATTCATTTCACAGAATACATCATCTTAATTAGATTAACAATGTTATTTAGAGACAGTTTAAGTCCTCTTGATTTGAATTACTGATTAACTGTGAATATTGTTTTATAGATCCAGCCTGACCTGAGAGAGCTCATGGAGACCATGAATAGAATGAGCAACATGCCTCCAGATTCAGAGGCCAAAGACAAAGTCAGCCTCTGGTATGCCAAGTTTTACTGCAGAAATACAGTACCATTCAAAAAGTAAAAAAAAAAAAAAAAAAGTGACAGTAAATACGTTTATAATTTTGGAAAAGATTTCTATTTCAAATAAATGCTGTTTTTTTTTTCTTCTATTCATCGAAAAATCCTAGAAAAAAATGTCAGTGTTCAAAAAAAAATTAATCCGTGCAAATGTTTAACATTAATAATAATAAGAAATGATTGTTAAGCACCAAATCAGCATATTAGAATGATTCCTGAAGAATTATGTGACACCGAAAACTAGAGTAATTTTTGTAAATCACATTTAGAATGCATTAAATAAAATAGCTCATCTGACAAAATCAAAACTAAATTAAACTGCCTGCCCTGAAAAACAAATTCAGTTTCCCTGCACTTTAAAAGCAATGCTCACTGTGTTGTTCTTCCTCACAGGTTAACCACACTAAGCAGCATGTCTGCATCTGATGAGCTGGATGACTCCCAGGTTCGCCAGATGCTGTTTGACCTGGAGTCTGCCTACAACGCCTTTAATCGTTTCTTACACTCTTCTTAAATGTCCCTTCCCTGTCTGAGCTATCTGAACTCTTTTCCACCAGCTTTTTTTTTAATTTTTATCAAACCTTTGTTTAATTTTCCCTATGTTGCCCATGTCTCTTGTAGGAATGTAAGAACTTTAAATCCAATTAGAGTACTGCTTACCAAGGCTTATGTTGTTCAGTAATACAATCAGGATTATATCATTCACAGATTTGAAAATTAAGAGTAGATTTTTTTTTTTTTATGTAAAGAGATTTTTCGATCACATGGTAGTCTGAAAGTGTTCTCTAGAATGGCAATAGCGAATACAATAGCCAACTGAGATGCAATGAGGGCGTTATAGGGAGGAGTACATTATAGGCAAAATATGCTTGCCTCTATAAATACATGTTGGATGAACATATGAATTGATAGTTTATGGAGCTCATAATATCTTCTAGAACAAGGTCTTATACTAAATTATCAGTACTGCATTTTATTTTAAATGAATGTTTTCCCTAGCTACACTTCCTTATTTTTTTTTTTAAATAGATGTTTTCCCAGTATTTAAATGAGACAATGTAAAATGCGCTCATTTATTTACAGTACTTTAACATTTGTTGGTTGATAACTTGACTTTTATAAAAGCTTGATTAAGAACTTACTCTTTCCTTGGTATGGTGTTGGTCTAGCTCACTTTATGTAATAAGGCATATTTATTAAATGACCTATGTAAATAAAATAGTTTTGAAATAAACCACATAATACTTTGAAAAATATTTTGCCCATCTCTGTGTGATTATATATATAAATAATTATATTAAACCCTTTCATTTGGTTGAATGCCTCAATATAATGTCTACCATCCAACAGCACACAGTAATCCATAAACCATTTCTGCACCATGTTAATTCCATTCAAACTGAAGCAACTTGGACAGAGGGAATTAAGGGACATTTTTTATCGTTTTTTTTTTTCCAGTGACTTTTTGTTGGCGAAAGATTTCCTCATGCAGATTTCACAACGGGTGTAGGTTGGTCAATCGCGGTGTTGACCAAGCGAAAGCTGCTTGTTTTGAGAGTGACTTCTGTGTAGGTAATGCTTCATACATATGTATGTAATTGACAATACACAATGGACCCTTTTCGCCGAAATTTGGCAGCACTTTTAGCAAACATGCGGCTCCTTTAAGAGTTTGCGTCCTATGTATCGTCTCCATGGCGACAAACAATTACAAACCCAAGCGATGCGTAACTTTGTACCAGGCCATCGATTCTCTATGAGCACCACAGATATCAATGGTGAAATCCAAACGACACAAACATTTGCTTTCAGCAGGTTGGGATTAGAATTTATATAACTCCGTTTAAATGTTTGGAAGGTCAATAGTGATTAAGATCAACGCGTGATAAATTCGTGTTTAGATTATTATTCGGCATAACGTTACATATCGCTTAGGAAACGTTCGCTCCTAGTTAGTGGAGGGAATTCATAAGATCTTGTTTGTAGTTTTAGTTTATTTAATCTGTTTTGTTGCAATCCTGCATTCCTCAAGCAGCCAGGATTTTATTCCTGCCATGATCAAAACACATTCAGATTCATTTTAAGAGGTAAAACAGGAAATAGACGGAATGAACATCACAGAGGTGGAAGAACACATTACCCTGAAGTATGAAATCAAGAGAAGACTTGGGAAAGGGGTAAGCTGTTCATTTACTATCATTATGTGTTTTAAAAGTGCCAAGATAAACTTTATAAAATCTTATATAGTTATATAATAACCAGACAGGGTAATGTATTTGCCTCTATGTCGATTGTGGTCGTGCGTTAGACCATCAGCATCATTTGGACTATCCTAAATAAAATTTTAGGAATAATTTGGATAAAATCCCACCTAAAACAGGGCTATTGTTTCTATCATTCATTGTTTTGCACAATAGTGATCATGCTGAACTGCTGTACTGTAGTTGCCGGGTATTAACCTTGTGATTTATGCAGTTTAACTGGGTGCAATGGTCTGTTGTTTCTGTTTAATCCTTCAAAGGTAAATTAGACAAAAAGTCACTTTTGAGTAAAAATATAATCTACAAAATGGAAAATCTAACATTAAATATGTATGTGCAAAGAAAAGCCACCCTTTGAATTAATAGTAAACATCATAGGGAAACTGCTTGAACTGCTAATAGTGGCAGTCAGTAAACACAGGTTCTGTGGACTGCATGATCTCTCCTCTGTCACTCCAGTAAAGAAATGGAAACTGCAGTGAGCACAAATTACTTAAATGAGGGTTTCATGGCAACCCTTCCCTGTATGTTTTCCTTCAATCAACTATAACTAATAACTAATCTGTTTCACAGGCATATGGAATTGTTTGGAAGGCTGTGGACAGAAAAACAGGAGAGACTGTTGCTGTGAAGAAAATCTTTGATGCCTTTAGGAATCGAACGGATGCTCAGGTTAGAGACAAGTAAAATAGAGAGGTGGAGAATGAGGAATGGTCTGAAATGGCAACAACATATACTAAATTATACTATACTATACTATACTACTATATTATTATAGTACTCTTCTACAGTATGTATGAACAGGTAAACCAGTTATTCAGATTCAGATCAGTTATTCATTATTTTTTTAAACTGTATCAAATTCATATTTATCTGCTTTTCTGCATTTTCCCATAGAGAACTTTCAGAGAAGTTATGTTCCTCCAGGTAAGAATACTGCTCTTTGACCAAACCTTGGTATCCAACCTCGGAATATTCATGTTTCTAACCGTATTTACACTATTGCTCATAAGTTTGTTGTTGGTAAGATTTTAAAATGTTTTGAAAGAATTTTCTTCTTTCCAAGCTGACTTTATTTGATCACAGATGCAGTAAAACAGTAATTTTGTTAAATTAGTCATTCTTGAGACATGGGACAAAACATGTCCAGCAATTGTAACTGCTATCAGGTTTAAAAAAATAAAAATATTTTCAATTGCAAATTTTATGGGGATTAATAATAGAATGTATTTAACACAATTATGCCCTTCAATTTAATTGTATCATTATTATGTGAAATCTATGACACTTATTGTCTTCTCACTACATCTAAAACAGTGTGTCCACAGAGAAGGGTTCAATCATTCATATGCTATAACATGGACAAAAATGTTTTTTTAATGATGAAAAAGACATTGTTTTATCAAAAGTAACACTTAATAATATCTCATATCAAAGCAAGGTTGTTTTTCAGTGACACGTGCATGTTTCATAAGGTTTCAAAGTTGTGTCCCCACTTTTTGTCAACACCGTCAGACATTAATTCAAATGTAATAAAATCAGGGAATATCAGGGGCAGCTGTCACTCTAAAGGACCCCCTTGCCACAGTCCTCCTCTGCAGAGTACATCACTGTCAGACAGACTCTGGTCAGTTTTATAGTTTTAGAATATTTTAAATCCTAATGTTAATATTTCCTGGTCACAACCATGATATGTCAACACCATCTTCCAATTTCTGAGGAAATTATTTGAAATATTTTGATAATTTTATTCTCCTGAAGCAGGTTCCATTAGCATCTAGCATCAACAGAAAAAAACAAAATGGCTACTACATGAACTCCATTTGTTTTGTGAAAGAAATGCCAAATTTGTCAACACCGTCAGATGTCACCACCGTCAGATTTTGTGTTCCAATAATATATCAAAATACTTAAATGTGACTCTTGAATAAAAGCATTATAAACAACAACATACTCACTGTTTGTTGTGTTTGTTTTAATACAGTAATTGATTGATTCAATGTATTTGATAGTTAAAAAGACCACAAATTCAGGTTTTCATCACCACCGTCAGATGGGTCAACTCCGTCAGTTCTGTCACCTCCGTCAGAGGAATATTTTGATAAAATATTTCATTATGATATTTTATATTTGTTGAGGCATTGTTGGTCACATGTGAAAGTGTAATCTGTCTGCTAACATGAGAATGTGTTCTGAAATGTTAAAAACATCTTGAATGCTGTTAAAGATAAAGTTGAAATTATATTACACAGTCCAAGGTAAAAAGCGCATTTTGTTAAAAAAAGAGAAAAGTTGGGAGGTTGTATCAAAGCATAGCTCAGTACATATAAGATACATAAATGTAGTTTCATTTGTCTGAGTACAAGGTTTTATTTTTTCAATTTTGCACCCTGTTTTGTCCCACTTCTCAAGAATGACTGAAATATTAGGCTATTACAATTTAAAAATAATTGTTTTCTATATTAATATTTATTAAAATGTAATTTATTCCTGTGCCCTTCAGAAAATTTTCTCATATGCTAATTTGGTGCTCAATAACATATATTATTATCTGTGTTAAAAGCAGTTGTTATGCTCACATTTTGTTCTGCTTATATTCTGCTTATGTGAAATAGAAATCTTTTGTAACATTATAAATTCCTTTACTGTCACATTTGGTCAATTTAATGCGTCCTTGCTGAATAAAAGTATTAATTTCTTTTGAGAAAAAAAATCTACTGACCACACACAATCGATTACATTAAAAACGTAATTCTGTGTTTGTTAAGGTATCAAACTTCCTTCTTTTTTTCCTTTTGCAGGAGTTTGGGGATCATCCTAACATAATTAAATTACTGAATGTCATCAGAGCCCAAAACGACAAAGACATTTACCTTGTGTTTGAATTCATGGGTAAGAGACCATTTGTGTGATCTTTCCTGGAGCCTTTTGCACTTATTAGTCAGTACTCCTCACACCATTATATTCCAATTAAGTGTACTCTGTGGCAATATTTATAATTCCAAGTTACTGTTATTGACTTGATGTGATTTTGTTCACAATGTCTACACTATATTCACACCGACTTTTTTGTTTTCAGACACAGACCTACATGCAGTAATAAATAAAGGAAGTCTATTAAAAGACATTCATAAGCGTTATGTTATGTACCAGCTTCTTAAAGCGACAAAATACCTTCATTCAGGTAATGTCATTCATAGGGACCAAAAGGTATGTCACACCTTTTAACATCACTTCATGCTTACATAATTAATTTAAACCATTTCTGGTTTAAGTAATTCCTTTATTTTTATTTTCCAAAGCCATCCAACATCTTACTAGACTCAGATTGCTTTGTGAAGCTGTGTGACTTTGGCTTGGCAAGATCCCTGTACCAGATCCAAGAGGATGCTGTGAATCCTGCCTTGACGGAGTATGTGGCAACACGATGGTACAGAGCCCCTGAAATTCTCTTGGGATCCAGTAGGTGTGTGGCCTCCAAAATAGATTGTTTTAATCATTTTATAATGTATTAATCATAATATATAGTATATTATGATAATGGGTCCTATATTTCCTGCAGGTACACAAAAGGTGTGGACATGTGGAGCATAGGTTGCATTCTGGGAGAGATGCTCCTGGGCAAGCCTCTCTTCCCCGGGACATCTACCATTAATCAAATCGAAAAAATCATGAGCACCATTCCACATCCTTCTACAGAGGGTGAGTTCATATTTTACCTGAGACGTGTTCTTTCAGGCAACAACTAAATAAACCAGCCACAAATAATTATGGATTGTTTCATCAATTATTAATTTATTAAAACACAAACCAACTTTTGCTAATAGGACCGTGTATCATTTTTTGTAGATGTGTTAGCTATCAGATCAGAGTATGGGGCTTCTGTGATTCAGAGAATGCTGCTTAGGTATGTAATGTTAATATTTAGCAGTTTGTCTTCATTGTTCGCTCTGTGGTTGTTTAGTTGATCTTGAATGATGACTCTACTGACATAATAACTATGTTTGATGTGAACGTGTGTTTAGACCGCAGGTGCCATTAGATGAAATTCTGCCGGCATCAGTGCCACCTGACGCCCTTGATTTACTGCAGCGCCTGCTGGTTTTCAATCCAGACAAGAGACTCAGTGCAGAGGAAGCTCTGCAGCACCCTTATGTGTCCAAGTGAGTTTTGCTTTTAGTTATTTAATGATTTTAAACAATAATGTAAGTCAACAGGAAATCAAAATTGACCCCGTCTACTTTCCTACACAGCGCTTGACGTGTATTAGCATTTGATCATCAGTGCACTATAGTTCACTCCATAATGAAAATTCTGTCATTAATTACTTACTCTTATGTCGTTCCAAACACATAAGATCGTCATTTGTCTTCACAACACAAATTAAGATATTTTTTTTATGAAATCCGAGAGCTCTCTGACCCTGCATAGACAGCAACACAACTGAAATGTTCCCAGGCCTAGAAACAAAGTATGGACATGGTTAATATAGTCCATGTGACATCAGTGGTTCAACTGTATCGTTATGAAGCTACGAGAATACTTTTATAAGTCATAATGATAAATGGCTTTTTTGGAATTATTACATTGTTGTTATATGGATAAATGAATAATAACATTAAAAAATATCCCTCCTCTTTCTATTTGTCATGCAAGATTTCATAACCCAGCCAGAGAGCCTAGTTTGGTCTATGATGTCATTTTGCCAGTGGACGATGACGTCCAGCTCTCTGTCACTCAGTACAGAAACAAACTCTATGAGGTGAGTGGAAACTTTCCATTCATTATTTTCTCATTTTTCACAGATTTATTTTGACCTTTGACTCGTGCTTTGCTTCGAACAGTCATAATGTTGTGAGTGTACACAGTCATATGATTTCTGTGTTATGGTAACAAATGCTGTGTCACAGTGACAGAAATCTTTCCTCCTGAAAACTTACCACACAAACTGAGCATACATAATTGTTCACTGAAGTTTAAAAGTTTGGGTTCAGTATGATTTTTATTTTTAAGAAAATAAATGGTAGATAGAGATGGAGTTATTTTACATTATAATAATATTTTGCAATATTACTGTTTTGCTGTATTTTTGATTAAATAAATGCAGCCTTAAAAATCATTAAAATATTAGAAAAATTGTATCGACCCCAGCTTAGTATTTTTACAGTAATAATATATTAGAGAATGCTTGAAAACAACTTTCCGATTTCTCCTGGAAAAGATGATCCTGGAAAAAAGGGCCAGTCGGCAGATGCACAAACAACCTTACTTCACACAGAAATCAGAGAAGAAGACTGCAGAATTGAATGGGGACAGTGGAATGGACAAAAACAATGAAACGGGTGCTGGCTCTCAAAGAGAAGGCAAGCGTGGCGTGGATGGAGATCATGACAGGAAATCTCCTAATGACAAGAAGAGCTCTAATGGAACTGGAGCAGCTGTTGTGAAATCTCTCAGTAGGCCTGAGCAAACGCACTCAGCTCCTGAAAGCACCAGCCCAGCAGTGAGCCCCAGTGCGGTCAAAACCTCTTATAACCCCATCACACACATGCCTAGTGAGTTCTGTTTAATAGTGATTGTACAATAACATTCAATTACCACACTTATACATTCAATTATGTGCAAAGTACATATGGCTTTGGTCACTGAAGGTCCTGGTTTCAACTTTTATGATAGAATATACACTACCATAGAATAGACTGCAACTATACTACTTAGCATATACACTAGTTTGAAGTATGATTTTTTTTTAAAGAAAATAATATTTTTATTCAGCAAGGTGCATTAAATAGATCAAAAGTGACAGTAAAAACATTTATAATGTTACAAAATATTTTTATTTCAAATAAATGCTGTTCTTTTGTAACTTTCTGTTTATCAAAGAATTCCGAGAAAAAAAAAACATTTTCATTTAAAAATATAAGCAGCACAATGATATTTAACATTGAATATAAAAATAAATGTTTTTTTCTTTTAATTTTTTTACGCCAAATCAGCATATTATAATTATTTCTGAAGGATCATGTTAACACTGAATACTTAGAAACAGTTATTTTAAATTGTAATAATATTTCACAACATTACTGTTTTACTGTATTTGTGATTAAATAAATGTAGCCTTGGTGAACTTAAGAGACTTCTTTAAAAAAACATTAAAAAAAATCTTGCAGACCACAAACGTTGAAATGCCAGCATATTACTCATTAGATAGCCATAAACTGTATTATCCATTTCTTTTCCAGATGGTTTAGTCAAACTGCACCACTACCCAGCTCATTCTCAGCGGATTGGGAGGAGGAATCAAGATACTGGAGGTGTACTGCCTACAGATGGTGCTAATGGGCCTGTGGTACGTCCTACTGTTTCATTTTATATAAGAGTGCTTTCACACTTGGTTCGATTGCCTGGTCCGAACCCGAGTTCGATTGCCCCCCCCTGCCCCGCTGGACTGCGTTCATATTATTTTATTTGGGTCCGAACCGCGGTTCGTTTGCGTCATCAAGCCAGCAGCTGTTTACCCCGTTGCTTAGTAACGGCGGCGCAGGAGAAGGCGGCAAAATGCATAACATTGCTCTCTGCACTTTTATATATTTACGTTTTTGAACCGTTCGTTTTGTTTACAAAGCTTCGGTACATAACAGCACTTACATCTGTCTTACGAATGTACAGCAAATGCTCTAAAGAACGCTAAAGGCGAATAGAATTGAGACATACAGCTCTCTGCTTGCAGCGCGTCAGTCACGCTCGTCAGGAAAGTGAGTGAAACACACACAAACACACATTTTTATCAAATAATACATCATCAATAGCGGTTCACTTCCGTGATTTGGTAAGATTGCGTTCACATCAGCAGCGAACCATACAGGAGTTCACATGAACCGAACCATTGTTTCCTCCTTCCTATGTAAATCTCGTGAATAAAAAAGACCACTGAAAAATAGGCAAATCAGAACATAACACCGACTGTGATGTAACAGTCGGGAGCACTAATAGTTACGCCCCCAACATTTGCATATACCCGCCCATATTTTATGCCAGCCGCCAGCCGAACCATCAGAAGTTCTGCAGGTATTGTGAAGAAACAAGTGAGGACAACAGCAAATATGGCAGATCATGGAAATAAATGTTATGTTCCAGGCTGTGCAGGGGATGTGAAGTGCAGGGATGGGATGGTGTCTGTATTCAGAAAGGCACTAACGTGTTCTAATAAAATAATGCGAGCCACTAAAGGGACATGGTTAGCTCCTTGCTAACTGTAGCCTGTTACAGTACATAAGATTTCACTTACCACATAAACAGAGTAAGGAGAGACTGAGGATGATGGCGAATGATTTACAGATCCTGAGCACCACTGACAAGCATCTGATCTTGTAAAATGTGTGGTAAGTACTGGCGCTCCAAAGTTGCGAATCTCGAAAGTGAAAGTAAAACGCGATCGTGCATTTAAAAGCAGTTTCAATGCTCAGCATATTAATAGCGGCTCCCTGATGCCCGCATTTTATTTACAGTATAATTACCCAACGATATAACTGTGCGAGAAAGTATTGAAATATATATTTTCCCTGTGTTTCCTTCCTGTGAGCTACTGAAATGAGCCTCACTGTGAAACAGCAAATAAGAGCAGAGCTCAACATTATTATTCATGACCCTTCCAAATAAAGCAATAACAGACCGTTTCATTCTGGGGAGAAATCCTAGGGTTGCAAATACACATGTAAAACTGTTTCTGGAGAATTTTTGCCCTTACCTTCTATGTAGGTATCAGAGAACAATTTAAAATATTGTATCAATGCATTCTATGGCACCTTTAAAGACATTTTAAGTGGTAATATGGTGCAGTTTTGTTTTGCTAACATCTTCAATGTCCATTTAAAATGTGTCATCTGTTCATTCCTTCCAATCAGGGTATAGACCAGCGAGGTTGCTCTGCCCCTGTGGCACGCACAAACTCTTTCTCTCTCACACTAGCACAGCCCCAAAATAATCCCCTGCTTCGCAAGGATGAACCCATTGTTTCCCCTGGGTTATGTGTCACCTCTGCTCGCTTGGTGAGTGGCCTTTTGTTTTTTGGGGGGCAAAAATGTTTCAGAAAATCACAGCTTCCATCTATTTAACCATTAATGTTTCCAGTTTGCATAAAACCCATGTGAGCCGTGTGACTCTTGTTTACTATGACATGGGAACATTCAGTCTGCCAACACAATCTATTGGTTGAGGCTGTTTTTGTCAGAAGATAGAAAGCAGTGCAATGTTGAGAATCCCCCACAGTTTTGACACACATATCAGGAGGTCTTACTGCCATCTGTTCTAGTGTGTGCATTCTTCCTTTTTTATGCTAGAGTTTTTTTGTACCTTAGATCACCTTCATTACTTAGTTTTTAATAAATTATATGTCTGATATGTTTTATGTTTTTCCTCATTATGATATCTTAATATCCCACTGTACAGAACCAGCGGTCTAATTCGCATTCACGTGATGCCAAGCTTCCTCCAAGGTTCAGCAAGAAGGTTTTCCAGAGCAATTCGAATGTTTCTGCAGCCGGCGATCCTCGTGCCAAACTAGGCAGTTATTCTCAGGCATATGGGACTATCAGCAAAAGCGGACTGGACAATCTACGTAGGAATTGCCACTAAGGTGTAACGTGTGAGATTAGTGGAGAAATCAAGAGGCAGGCAGACGGCCATTGGAATCTCCCAGATCAAATAGATATAGTGGATTTCACATGACAAGATTATTACACCATCATCACATGCTCTGTAGATTATCGCCATTGTGGAAATCCCAGATTAGTGCTGCCAATAACGTTTATTTCTGATCAGTTTAAATTCAGGTGTCAACTTCTTGTTTGTAAATATGTGGTGAAAACGTTTATTAAATGTGTAGAGAACATCTTTGCAATTTGTATGTGTCCATGTTCTTGGCTTAAGAAACTTTAACAATCATTAAGACTTTAGGGAAATGGTTCTAAAGCATTTTTATTATATATTAGTGTTATATTATTTTAATATAACTTGATTTGAACCATTTTATTTCATCTTGTGGCCCCTTAGAAGTTTGTTGATTCCCCTAGTTAACCACTACTTTAGGGAATTTATATTTAGGAGACATATTTATTTTTCCCAAATGAACCAAATTTCATAATATTTCAAAAGATAACACGCTGAGCATCAAGTCTCCCGTTTCCATACATCATTTGCCTGTTTTGTTACATCATTTGAATGATGCAAACAATGAAGAACCCCATTAAACAAATATTTCTTCAATACATTGAGTTACTACAGGACATTGAGAGGACTTTGTTTAACACTAAATGAGTTGCCTAGAAAAGCATTTAACTTAATGTAATTTTTAAGCCCATTTCTCACTATCAACACTCTGAGAACCCCCGAACGCTGAAAATTGGCCTTTTCTTTCTGCTCCATATATCTGTTCTATCTTTTGAATATATATTCGACTCATGTAGATATTTGTAGAAAATTCTAACAATTACGTAATGGGAAAGTCTCTGCCACATATCAAGACACTGTTATGATGATTTATTGTTTCTGTCCTGAAATCTCGTGTGTGTTTAACTAATTTCTTGCGCACCTCATAAACCTTCCATTGCAATTTCCAAAACGTCGTTTTAGAGCTAATAACAGCAGTGTTGCCAACTAATTTTCATGGGAAGTTGCTAAAGGAAGGTTGGTTTGTTGCTAAATGATGTTGTGATGTCATTGTGCGATGACGTCATCACGCAATCACAGCGCAAAATTGTCACTGCATAATCTCAGCAAAAAATATATTTTATATGTTAATTTAGATTTGTTCGTAACATAATAAATGCATAATATAATATTAAAATATAGATAAGTGTATTTTTAAAAACAATATTGAATAATTAAACTTACACATTTTTGAACAATTTGTTATTTTTTTATTAGCTAGTAAACTAGTAAAACTACACATTCTGAACAATTATAGTTTGAAGCAGTGTATTAGATAATTAGTATGCTACACTGACAAATCTGTAAAAATAGGGCTATGTATGTTAACATGACATTTTCTGAATTTATTTTTTTCACAGGTTTTTTACCTGCATTTTAAATGACGCATTGTGTTTTGTGTTTTCGGGTTACAACCAATAATGGAAAATGGATATGTCCTGGAAAATTACTATACCTTTTCCATTTAGTGTACTAACTGATCAACAATTACAGGAACAAGCTACTAACAAGGTGTATCATAAATGAACTATTAAATTATTATTATTAAATTGAACAATTGCAAATAGCAGGAAACTTAATACACGTGATGTGTGTAGCCTACTGCAAAGCGTCTTTGGTTTCCTCTTTTTGTGTGATTTAGATGGAAAAATGTGTACCTTTTTTATCTTTTGAGTCACTTCTCAATAGTTGCTAAAAGTTGCCAAATAAATTTTAAAAATAGCCAAATTTGTTGTTAGGTGCTTTCGGAAGAAAATGTTGCTAGGGTAGTCTGAAAAGTTGCTAGATTTAGCAACAAAATAGCTAAATTGGCAACACTGAATAACAGGGGCTTGAGCCATTGATATGCAGGTTAACTGAGGGGGGCTTTAAACAGTCCGTGCCCAGGGCACCACTGCGTCATAATCCGTCCCTGCCCATCTGTACAGTGCGAAGATGTTTCTCTAGAGTCATGTGACTTCTCGTGAACGTCACACGATCCGGCCTGAGAGAGTCGTGGTGGGCGTGGCTAACGGATTCAGATCAGACAAGCTTTACTGCAGCAAACCAACAAACACGGACTCTATTTCTGCTGTTATTTAATAAACAAACGTTGCATTTTGCTGCGCGTCTCCTAAACTAAAGGGTAAGTCTGTCTTCATTTTCAGTTTCTTCTAATTTCTAAGCAAATATTGTTGAATAACGCAGGTGGATACATGGCGCTCGTGTTGTCATGGTGTTGTTTGGTGCGCCAGATTACGGTTCATGTTTTCACGCGAATAAATGTTTAAAGCCAGCTCTGTCAACGCACATTTCTGTCTTTTTAGAGATATCGTTTTTTGTGGTGTAAACTTCTACGATTGACATTATATGTTACAGCAAATGTGGCTGGTTGGTTCATATATTAACGACGTGCGCAGCGGGCCGTCCCGTTATAACAGCGACAGATTAACAGATTTATTGTTAGGTTAGCCTACTCATGTTTTGATTGAGCAATAAAACGGCTTACTTGTGTGTAGATTTAATTTGAGGTTTTTGAATGGTTTATCTGTCATAAATTTGTTGCTGAAAGGAGGAAAGTAAGGTATTTCGAAATGTAATTTACAGTGTCCCCTATAGCTCATTAAAACGGTTTCTTTAAACCTCTTGAGTTTATGTGTTAAATCGGTAATTGGAGACACAAAGCCTTTGTTATGGGCACTAGTTACCCCTAATATAATAACACAGTGTCAGTAGTTCAGTTTGAATGGATTGGTCATTTTAACTTTTTCTAGTGTCTATTTTGTTACTTATTTTTAATTACCAGTAGGTAATCCAATAGTGACAAATACGTTTTTCAGTTTCATTCTTTAAATACTAGTACTGATTATTTAGATACTAGAACATGCTTAGTTAGAAATGTTACTAGTAACAACGGAAAAGGATGCTGAGACTAGTATCCAATAAATAAATACTAGTGAAGCTGGAATAGATAGGCTACTAATAGCTATTGGTAATAATACTATTATTTACTAGTAATTGGTAATAATACTAGTACTTACTAGTTAAACTTGTTGGAAAGCCTACTACTTATTAGTAAAACTGGTCTACGTACCAGAAGGAACTGGAATAAATAGTAGATAATATTCTCTATTGGGATAAGTGCTAGTATGTATCTAATAAACTAGTACTAATATCTAATGAATAGTGAAATAATTATAGTGAAATTGGGAAAAGTGTAAGTGCTAGTAACAAAAATAGATACTATTTGTTGCAAAGGAATAATTGCTTAAACAGCTTGCCATTCTCAGTCTGTAATGGTTTCTTTTTGCTAAGCAAAAGGACAGGTGCTGTTGAAGTCATATTCAAATCCATGTTTGGTAACATGCAGACAAAACAAACAAAACTGGAAAAACCACATCACATGTCTGATGTGCAAGACCTTGATAACCACAGCCTCTTCCTTTCAGCGTGACGTTGCATTTTATTGACACTGATCATGTACTTATGCTTACTGGAGCATATTAAGCCCAATAAGCTTTATCAAGGGAATCCTTGTAATATTTTATTTGTTTTATTTTCTCTAAAATTGATGTTCTCTCTTCTCACTATTTGCCATGTTACCACCTACTCGCGTTCCTGGATAACATTCAGGCTTACTCATCATCCCTTGCTACCCCTCTCAGCAAATTATACAGCTCAATACCCACATCCATTTCCCCAGGCTTGCTTAAATTATTATTTTTTATTTCTTGACATTGTACATTGTGCATTGTTGTTGTGCAAATTTTATACAGTTTTTCAAACAATAGGTGCTGGCGATATGTCCGTTTGTCTTGTAGTTGAGGAGCAGGTGGCTGTTTTCTGTTGGGCACAGTGTTTGATGCTTCTCAGCTGACCAAATGCTGAAGTTTGTCATTCAGTTGATGGACAATTGCAAATGTCTGCTCAGCCACTCTTCAAAGTCGTCAACCTTATCTGATTTAGCTTGGTTCCTGTGCATTGGTTAGCTTCCATAATATGCTCATGAATGCATGCAAATACATCCTGTAACCAATGCAAACAGAGTCACGTATAAAGCTCCTGTTTATGCAGCCGTGAACTGCATCAGTTTATTTCACATAATGTTATTTAATCTATGCCATTTAATCTATGCCATTCAGTGTAGAGTAAAAGCACATTCTCCATATTATATGGGAGCAAGAGGATGATGTTTACCTTCACGAGTCTTCATCCATATGGAAATAAAATGCTGAGATGGTGGTTTAAAGCTGGAATCTGAATCTTCCATGCGCATTTGGAAAATGCCTTGGAGAAATATGAATGAATTTGACATAGGTCCATAGATTACAGAATGGACTAAATATGCATGGAAATAATTGAGACACACATCTGCTCTGGAACTTTGTGAGGCTTTTAGGGACAACAGAATTTGTCAATTGACCATTTTTTAACTGGTGATTTAAAACTTTTAGTTCATCCGCATTTTTTCAGATAATCGTGAAATATACACTACTGTTCTCTTACATTTATTAAGGCTGCATTTATTTGATTATAATACAGTAAAAACAGTAATATTATGCACAGTTACAATTTAATATTTGTTTTTGAATCTATTTTTAAATCATTCCTTTGATGGCAAAGCTGCATTATAATATGCTGATTTGGCTCTCAAAAAACATTTCTTATTATTACCAATGTTTAAAACAGATGTGCTGCTTAATATTTTCGTGGAAACTGTTATGTAGTTTTTTTTCAGGATTCTTTAATGAAACAAGTTCAAAATAACAGCATTTTTTAATTTGTTATAAATATATATCTCTGTAACATCGTAAAACTGTCACTTTTGATCAGTTTAATGCTCTGAATAATAGCATTAATTTCTTAAAAACATCTTACTGTCCCTAAACTTTTGAAGCTAGTGTATGTTGAGTTTTGTATTTTTAAGAGCCACATGCATTAGAAGACTGTGAAATAAGAAAAACCAGTTAGTACTAATTTTAAGTTTCACTTACAGTATATTCTAATGATTGATAGTTTTAGTTTTTGTCTTCTGCATTGCTTATTTGTCATTGTTTCTCAAAATAGCCAGGTTTGTTGTTTTGAGTGCTGTGGCTTCTAAGCACAAGCCCAGTTTTTATGTAAGAAGAAAGAAGTTATTTTAGAAGTAATTTAGGTTTAGGTCTGCAACCCTGTTCACTAATGCTGCTTAGTGATTTGTGCAAACTGTGTTTGGCTCACTGAAGCAGTGTTCCCTCCGTATAATTCCCTACGTGAACCACTTCAGCAGTAGCCAAGTGAAGTGCCTGTTTCATTTATCCACCACATGTCACCTAAGAGGATTTTTCTGCTTTTGTAACCCTTCCTAGATTGAGTTGAATCACCAGTTTGGACAACAGTCCTCAGAGACCTCTCTAGCTGTTGCTCTTTTACATCTGATTTTTCCTACACATTTTTGTGAGTTGTCTTGACATTCACATCCATTCCATTGCTGTTATAGGTTTAGCCATTTTTGAAAATTATTTTTCATCAGTTGGTTTCTTCAAATTGGGATCTTACTAAGATCTTACTATTTTACTAAATGTTGAATCTTAGATATATTTCTCCTTATATCATCATCAACACACACCCATGTTCCAGGTTCATGACCTCGATGATTAAAATATGAGTATCAGCAAGCCTAATTTAAGCTTAATTTGAGTTTATTTTAATGTGAATTGAGAATTTGGGTTCATTAGCTGCTATAGGTTGTAACTAGAGGAATTACAAAGTGACGTAAACAATAAAACTATTTGCACTGTAAATCAATGTGTTTATGATTATGGTAATAAATTAAAATAATCTAAAAGAAATACCAGTTTGCAAGCTCAGGCAACATGACAGACTCTTTTTGTACAGCTAAAATAACTGGATAAAAATAACTTATTTTTAATCACATTAAAAATAAGATGTATAAATATAAATATAAACAAAGTTTGTCTCCACAGGAATAAAATAAAATGCTAACTTGTTATTTTTACAAATTTCCTTCATTTGTAGATATATTACCATTGTCAAGAAGATACTTGTTTAATTTTAGTGTTTGCGTTGGCACATTTGAGGCTGTCTTCTGGTTCTTGAATGCATCAGAAGAACCTGATTAAGAACCTAACATCCATGAACCTTTTCCATTCCACAAAAGTTTATTTATAGTGGAAAAAGTTTCTTAAGTCCTAAAATATTCTTGAAAAAATGATTATTTTATGAACTGTTTACTGAAAGGTTCTTTGGGAAACCAAAAGTCACATTTTATGCCACATACATGGAATTCTTAATTTTAAATGTATTTGCTTTGAGAGTAAATGTTTTGACATTTGATTTTTAATAAATCGTCATGCCACAAGGGCATAAGTGACATGAGTTTGATCACTTCTTAAAGACATGAGTTGTTATTGATTAAAGACTCTAGCTAATCTAATGAATCATAAATTTAAAGCTCTGCTTTGCAGTAATTTTGTTTTCACTGAACAGTCAAATATTATTTTTCATTTCCAGTAACTCCCTAGGCCAGTCATAAACATGAACCTTTGGAAACCCTTCCTGTTGAGCTAAAATTAAGTATGCTGGAATCACCGAATCAGTCAGGGTTACGTGTCTAAAAAAACAGCTCTCAAACTTGACTGATTCTTGATAAGATCAGTGATCTAATAGCAACCAGCAGCACAGATCTATAGCAACATATTAAGCTGCTTAATTTGGTTTGTGTAGTTTGAGAGATAAACAGGCAGGGATGTTAATGAATGGAGAGCACCCTGATGTGATTTGCAGATTACACAAAATAATCGCTTGTGTTTTTCAGTAGCTGACATTCCAAATACAACAAAACAAACACCAGCTATTATTTTCTGTTTAAACAGAAAGCTGGTGTTTGAGAGCTAAAAAAATATATAATTTTGGACATTTTGCATATGTTAAAAGGATCAAGACTTTTGTCACTGTATTTGTCAGGGAAAAATGATGTGGATTTGCTTTATTTAATTCCTGCTGCTGTGAAGGGGGACAGTGGAAAACAGACCGCTGAATATAACCTGCTCTGTAACACTGGGCAGACCGCTGAGCTGAGATCAAGTCATGATCAAGTCATGGAGTGCCATGATTTGGCATCCACACTCCACAGTAAATGGGACAGTGTGTTGCATAACTGCTGTTATACAGTGAAGTCCCTTAAAGGGGACAGAGATTATTCATCATAGTGACATTTATTTTACAATATTATAATATGTGTTAGAGGGTCATTATGTTCTTGTTTTTTTTTCTTTTTTACAGTTGATTGCAATTTATAAATATTACAGTGTTTAGTTTAGTTTTTTTTTTTTGTAGTAGTAGTAGTAGTTGTTTAATTGGCCATACATTATAATGTTTAGGTGCCTAAATTAATTTGTAGCATTTCAAATGATTGCTTTTAGTATTTAGTGTTTTATTTTATGTAATACAATTCTATAATATTCTACAATTCTCTAATATATTTTTTTATAGGTAAACATACTATATGGACATCTTTAACCTTTCTAAATTGTGTTGCAGTTTTTTTCCAGCTTCTCAGTCATGATCGCTGTGATGTCTAGTTTTGAGATACAAACTTTTTATTCCATTACATTATGCTCCATCTAGCTTTTTATACACAAAAACACATTGTGTGTGGACGACTCCTTAGAAACAAGAAGCAGGTCATTCACTGACTGAATCTTAGCTTCTCTTTATAGTCTCATTGCTTTTCACACATTTAAATGAAGTGGTTTCCCCACCAACTCATGCATTCAGATCAGTGTCCACAACCGAGAAGCTGTTTGAGAACCTGTAATCATATGTCCTCTGCCGTTGGATAAATGTTTGGATAATGTATAGTTTGGTGTAGGTTCTTGAAGGTGTTGTTTGTTTTCTGTATTCAGTTGTAATTCCCACTGAATTTTCCCACGTTTGCCTTCTGGCGGCCCCTTTGGTGTTAAAATGCACCATTATTCAGTGGAATGAGCTGAATCTTTGAGTAAACAGAGCTGGATTGTTCACTTGTGGTTGGTCCAGTTAGAGTTGTTTTGATCAGATCATCACAGCTCACTGTTGGTTTGTCCATTTTTAGTTTTAGGATGTGTAACTCCTACACAAACTGCTTTAAAATATAAAGTATTTAAATTTGAAGGTTGGCAAGAAATTAAAATTCTCCCTATACAATTTCTAAATGCATGTCATTGATCTTACTGTTAATGATTCCTTAATACATCAATTTTTTTTTTACCTAAATTTTTAATCAAAATTCAGTCAACAGGCTTCTCTCTGGTTGGGCATGGTGGACTTCTCTAATCATTTAGTCAGCATAAAACCACTTATTTATGAATCTGTACATTACAATATGGGAAAACTTTTGTTGGTACTTCCATTTCACCATGATGTTAATGTAGCTATCACATTACTTAACAAAAGCAGTTCCACTGCATATTGAAACTAGTAAATTATATTATAATATTATAAAAACATTTTTTATTAGAATTATGGTATTATTTTATATCAAAATAATATCAGATTGTTTTATCCACTTAAAATCATATAAATTGAATAGATTATTTTATCCATTGTTTGTGTAATTTGTGTCTTTTAGACAAAATTAGAGTATCAGGCTGTTAGCTCAGCAACATGCTAACATTATACTCTATTGAAATCAACTATTTCAATACTACTGTTACTGTGTTCCAAATTGGTTACTTATGATTTTCCATAATGTTTAGGATGCTGCTTTAGTTAATTTGTTAAACTGCACTGATGTAATTATTTACTTTACTATTACTTTCTTTTTCTGTACATTTTAACCGTTCTATTTTTCTGTCAATATCAGGATTCCAGTGAGGGAAGGAGACATGTCCCAGGACAAGCCAGTCTACCCTATAATGGGGGAGAACAATCCTCTTCACAACAACGTCTATGGGCCACCCAAAACTGATGCCTTTGGAATGCCTCCGCCCAACTATAGCCAGGGTCCAGGAGCACCTCCGTTTGCGGCACCAGGACCCTATGGCCAACCTCCAGCACCAGGGTTCGGCCCTGGTCCGTACCCACAGATGCCATATCCACAGATGCCGTACCCACAGGGGCCCTACACTCAGGGGCCATACCCTCAGAGTCCATACCAGCAGGGGCCCGGCCAGCCTGCCTTTGGTGTAGATCCTAATGGTAAATACCATTCCAGAAAAGAAAAACTCAATGTTTATGTCAGGACTCACTATTTATACTTAGGATTTTGCTATAAAATGTTTTTCACAGTTTAACCGATAAGGCTACTCTCTTAAGAGTAGTGAGTGGTGTCCCTGTTGAATTCAGGTTTTGTCATGTTGAATAAGCTTGTTTAGTCAGTGTGTACTTATTAAGGTTATTTAAGGTAAAGTGCTGTGCCTGAGCGATTCAACAAAAGGTTACTAGCTCTGTCAGGGTTGAAAATGTATAATTTGTTCCTTTCTTACCTCATCCCTAGTCCCTGCTGTAACAATTAGGATGTCTTTTCAACTGTATTATTATGAGGTCTTGCTAGTGCTGTTGGTGTAGATGCTATAAAATCTGCTTTCCTTTCCAAACCTATAAAACTGTTTAAATCTGTCCCGTACTTCAGTTTTCCATTTCTGTTGGCGTTTTATTGAATGAGCATACTGGATGGATTTAAATACATTAGATGATGGCTCTAACATACTTTAGATTTCATCCATCATTTCATGTTTTTTGACAGCTTCTATGGACAGCCCTGGATACCACGGTGGAGATGGACCCCCTTCTTACTATGGCAACGATGAGTTTGTGAACTCTGGCTGGGAAGATAAGAGTATCCGACAGGCCTTCATTAGAAAGGTAAGCAGTAAGAGACAGATTCAGGTGGGATTTTTATTTATTTGTTTGAAATAAATTTGTAGAAAGAGTCCAGTGTTCAATGTAAAATGAGCAAGAATGCAACCTTGTCACATTTCCTTGTTACATTTCTCAGAAGAGGAAGTTGTCATAGTTGGGTTACTTGGGTAAACTTTTATAGTGTTGAATGAGAGAGCATTCTCTCTCCTTTTGCTTATATAACAAAAGAAAGAAAATCTAATGTGCTGTATTCAAAAATAGGAAAAAACCTCACAGCAGTGTTAACTATTTTTTGTAATTGAGGATAGGTAATATAACAATAAATGTGAATAATTAAAAAAAAATAATAATACAGGGGACTACCACTTTTGTTTATCAGCCAGGCACAGTTAATGGTCAATTATAGTAGTCTCAAAATGGCCAAATATTAGGAAATAAATAAAATAAAATCTCTAAAAATGTGTCACATTTAACATCCATTTATTACAGAGTGTACAGTACACACACAGATAAATGACCAATATGTTTATTAAACACAGTTACTACAAATGGTTTTATCAAATGTGTGTGTAAATATTGTATGTAACAGTACAATGTGTCAAAGAAAAACACTGTTTCTTTACTCTTTTCTCAGGTGTTTATGGTCTTGACCGTGCAGCTGTTGGTCACCTTCTCTTTTGTTGCCATTTTCACCTTTTCAACTGACGTCAAAGTGTTTGTACGGAGAAATCAGTGGACATACTATGTGTCCTACGCTATCTTCTTTGTTTCACTGATCGTTCTCAGCTGCTGTGGAGAGTTTCGCCGCAAACACCCATGGAACCTGGTGGCACTGGTACAACTGCCTATATTTACACATTATTAAGTGTTTTTATTCTACACTGTGCAAAAACATATGCAATAAGGTTTTTATATGATTTTACATGATCTGCGAACTTGGAAAAATGTGTTGTTTGCAATATGTTAAATGTTTTAGTATATAGTTAACTGTATTTCTTTCTCTTTCTCAGTCCATCCTGACCCTGAGTCTGTCCTATATGGTTGGAATGATTGCCAGCTTCTATGATACAGATGCAGTTATTATGGCAGTGGGCATCACTGCGGTGGTCTGCTTCACAGTTGTGCTTTTCTCACTGCAGGTTAGTTTGTTCACTGTAGCAGTCTCATAGTTTTTATTTCTTGATTTTATTGTATTCACACTTTGTTACCAAACAACATCTCATGTCTAATGACAACATGTCTAGATTTAAAAGTATAGTTCATGGTTGTGGACCTTTCCATTCAATGATGGCAAAATTAGTTTCCGAGCGTTTGAATTTATCATGTGTCTTTAATGCGTCCCTTGCATGCAGTAACCACTACTGATTGTCATTATCCTTCTCTTTTTCAAAAATAGAGCAAATATGACTTCACTTCCTGCTGGGGTGTTCTTTTTGTCTGTCTGATTGTCCTGTTCCTGGCCTCTTTCCTCTGCATCTTCATCCAAAACAAAATTCTCCACATCGTCTATGCCTCGCTCGGGGCCCTGCTGTTCACTTGTGTAAGTACCACCATCAATACCTTAATATCCTTTTAAAAAATGCTCTTCACAGAAATGTATATTTCTATGTTACTAATGATAACCTTCAAAACCTTTGGCATTCTAGCTGTCAATTTATTGAAAAGAAAAGTTGTTGTACATCTAAACTTCTCTCTCTGGTTAGATTTAGTTTACTTTCTTCTTTTCTTCTTCTTTCATCTCTTTAGATATTTCAGCTTATTCAAGATAATAAAACATCAGTCTGGACTAATGGCTGGAGTGGTGATTAAAATAAAATAAATAAAAATAAAAAATAAGATTAATAGGGTTTGGACAGTTTGTTTGATCAATAGCATGCTGCTTTGGTGAACATGTATCTTTCAAAAGTGGAAATCTGCACTTTGCTATTATAGTTTGATTGTTTGCTATTAAAGTCTTCACTCTTTGTCGTGAGGTACATGGAAAACATTTTACCATCTGTCTTAAACTGGGTCACCAAATTTGGGTCCTTTCGAAATCTCCAATTTTCCAGTCTGACTGGCTGTATAAAATCATATGTCTTTTGGAGCAGTGAGATTATGCATTTGGAACTGAAATTGTTGGAACATCAGGAAATTACTGTAGAGTTCTTGGATAACGCTTTCAGGAAATTATGATGTGCAGTACCTTTCAAAATTTGGATTGGTAAGGTTTTTTTTTTTTTATGTTTTTGAAAGAAGTCTCTTTTGCTCACCAAGACAGCATTTATTTGATCAAAAATAAAATACAGTAAGGACAGTAATATTGTGAAAGATTATTGTAATTTAAAATAACCTTTTTATATTTTAATATATTTTAAAATGTTAATTATTGCTGTGATGGCACAGCTGAATTCAGCAGCTATTACTCCAGTTTTCAGTTCCACATGATACTTCAGAAATCATTCTAATATGCTGATTTGGTGATTTCTTATTATAATAATTCTTTGATGAAGAGAAAGCTCCAAAGAACAGCATTTAAACAGAATAGTGTAAGTATTGCAGTAAAGCAGGATACAAACCCAGTGAACTTCATGTAGTATTTGCTGATGATTTGAGACCACATGATTTGTAGTTTCTGAATAAAACATCAGCGGTGTTGCTAGGCCCAGTGCATTGTGCTAGGTGATTGCTTACAAGCTTAAAGTGTTAAAAGAGCCCTTTACCAAGTCTTTATGATATTCTAGCCCCTAAATATTATTTGAATCACTCCTTCGATGTAAATCTATGAAATTTTTTTTTAATCACCCACAAGGTGAAAATTGTATATAATAGCACACATCTTCAAAAATGATGAAAAAGATTAATATCATTTTCAGTCTCAGTAACAGTTCAGCTTGCTTTATTTCTCGAAGCACAACATGAATGCGACACTCAGTGCTTGTTTGTTCTTTCACAGTTTCTGGCTGTGGACACCCAACTTCTACTGGGCAACAAGAAGATGGCCATTAGCCCAGAGGAGTATGTCTATGCAGCTCTTAACCTCTACACCGACATCATCAACATCTTTCTTTACATCCTGGCCATCGTGGGTCGCACCAGGGATTGAGTGCGCCCCCTTCCTGTAAGAAGAGGAAAGTGCAGTCCACTTAACACGGAATGATCTACCACCTCACATCTCATCACCTTTCCTCGTATTCTTAATTTATTTGTCTTTCACATTCCCTGTATGTCTACATGAACAGGCTGATCAGGCCATAAGCTCTTTGTACTTTTCTGGGCAAAATCAGAAATCAGAAAATTATTTAAGAACCCGTTTGAATGTAGTTCCTCTACATTGCTCGCTCTGTCCTTCTTGTTACAACCGCTTCTGTGGTTTTGGAGATGTATAACGTGATATGACTCAACAGTTGCATCCAAACGGCATGGCAGACATTACACTCGACTAACCTTTGCACGTGGCCTGGTTGACCGAGAGGGAGAAAGAAAGAGCAGATATCATGGGAGCAGAGATTTGTTTGTCAGAGTAATGAACATTACTGATACTAATGTGCTCCTCTAGTCAATATAAAGTCTCTGCATGATAGTCTAACACAGCGAAGAATGTCAGACAGACAGATACTTCTCCAAACATTTGCATATATATATACAGTAGCTGTAAATAGTCAAATAAAGCTCAAACCCCTCTAGTTCTAGGCATGAATATCTGAATATCTGTCTGTGCTGCTCATTAATGTGTGCTTTTCTATAAAATTACTGCTTTGCAACATAATGCCACCAATATATACACTCCAAGATGACAAACAGTTGACTGTTTTATCTACAGTATAACTATGAGAAATAAAATAAAGCCTGTGTATAATTTCTTTACCTTTTTTTATTTTTTTGAGAGGAAGGTGAGCTTGTGAGGTTGTCCTGACTATTAAATCGTTCCAACGGTCAGTATTTGAGGCTCAAACACTACATTACATGACTCTTTTCTATTTCATGCTGACTACTTTACTGTTTTTTTTTTTCATTAAATATATAATTTTGTTGTTTTGTTTGTGTATATGTGTGTGTGATTGAGGGAAAGAGATGTTATTCCCTTATTTTAACGAATGTGAATGGAATACTGGATTATTTGATGCTTTTGGAAATATCGCTAGTTGCATGTTACCTTGCAAAAATGTTCCATGTGCTGGAAAATAACAGGACATTTCTAGGATAATTCTTGCATTTGATGTTTTTGTGGTTATTTATAAGTTATTTATTAAAATGCCAGAGGAAGTCTGCTGGGTAATGGATGAATTGTCATGAACATGGTAATATGGTTCTTTTTAAATTGTCCTAGAAATGTAAGAATTTAAAAACACTAAACATTGACAGGCATTTATTTAAGCATATTAGGGCTGATTTCAGTATATAAAGACAGATTTCTGTTTATTAAAATTGTATTCTAAAGAATATTCACTCCAGATGGTTTCAGATGTGAATGTAAAATGGTTTCACAGCTAATTAGTTAACTTGTAACATTCACTGAAATGTAGCTGAAATCTCCTACCTTGCATGTGGAGCTATTGAACTCTGAACTGACTGTGAAAGTCATGAGTTAAGAAAATATTGACTTGGGTGGCATAAACCTTCTTTTATTTATTTTAATAAAATATTTGTCTTTATTACTAACTTCTGCATAAGTAAAGCTATAGTGGATTGAGGTGTGTATAGTGTGTTTGGGCTTTGTAGATCTCTTTGCACTGTACATTTGCATTAAACTGAAGTTCCTCTGCAGCCTGTTTGCTTTTCATTACAAAAATAAAATGGGAAGAAAACACAGCTTGAAATGGTCATTTGTTTTACTTTTAGTGATTGGAGTAGATTGCAATAATGTATCATGCCGTGAATTGTTGAAAATGGTTATGAGACCAATTTTAAATGAATCAGTATCTTAATCATTTGAGTGAATCACTCAAAGACAGCTGCTGATTCCATGTCTATTAATACACTGATAAAATTAGTTTTCACTCTCAGAAAAAAAGGTTCAAAAGCTACACAAAACCTTTTGGGTAGTAATATGTATGGACTCTTTAGGTACAAATGTGTACCTTTTAAGAGGTACTGCACCAGTGAGTGTTGTGTATGGAAAAATATGTAAAGTTTACTCTAGTATTTGTGATTTATTAGTATTTGTTGTTCAGACATGGCCTAACATAATAAGATAAGAAATAAAGTTTCATGAAGGAAGAGTAACATTACAACTGTTTTTCTCATCATAATTATGATCATGTAAAAAAACAACAACAGATTTTTCAGTTTTAATAATCCTCACTATACCAAAACTTTGTTTAGAAAATTTGAAGTTGTTTACTTTAATATATTGTATTACATGTCTGTTAACATGAATCTGCAAAAGTCTTTAAGTTTATTTATTTACAGGGGCAATGCACATTAATAAATATAACTGTAAATGTTCCAGAATTAGCCAAAAAGGCTATTTTTCATCTGTAGACCCTTGACAGAATGTTAAAAGGTCTCCCTAAAAACAAAGACTGAGCATCATTACACATATACACATCATATGGAGAGAGAATTGTTTTTTACAGAAACATAAATTCACAAAAAAAAATCGCTACTAAAATACAAAATATAAGTGAATTATCTAGACAAAGTAAACATATGAGGGAAAGGAGAGAGAGAGAGAGAGAGAGAGAGGGAGAGAGAGAGATGGCAACAGGAGAAGGCAATATAGCCAAAAGCAAAAGCAAGTCTACTGTCAAGAATACAATACAAATGTTGACAGTGCTGAGTTGTCAGTAACCATTTTTTAAGATGAGACTGAAAAGAACCAAAACTATGTAATCTTCTAATTGTTGATGGGATGGAGTTCCATTCCCTTGCAGCTTTGACTGAAAATACAGACTGACTGAAATTACTTCTTTTGAGAGGAATAATACAGTCCCCTCTGTATTAATACAGTTAAACAAATATTCAAAATGATTGAAAATCACTTCAAACATGTTTTCATATTAAACATTTGAGCATTAAACACGTGTTTTTATGTTTTAATAGTCAGGAAACTATTCTCTGTTCTCAGATCCATAGGAAACTATGGATCTGTTGGAAACTCAGAAGCGAAGACCAGGAGACTCTTGGGTATCTTCAGCAGAGTTCTTTATTGAGAGCGTGCTGCGTGGTGCTGCAGTCATCAAAAGCCTAACTAAGGCAGTGTTACATTGTAGTTGATATACATTTAGGGGGCAGTGCTTAGGAATGGACTCAAAGCACCTGGGTGACGACCTTAAACCAAGCATGCAAATTAAGTATTCAGGTATAGCAACCTGTCCCATTTAACCACTCCTAATCCAATCAGCATAACTACCCAAAGACTGGGGCAGGGGCACCAAGAGCCATTACAAACAAAAGGTGAGAGTCTCCATCATCTGGCTCATTTGACTTACAATAAGAGAACAGGAACTGGCAGGAAACTCTTGCTGAAAACTTTGTTTAACAGAATCGTCCATCTAATGTCATAATCTTTACCTCAAAATGTACAACACAATGTACATAACTTTTTCAGTTTATATACTATTACATTGGAACCTAGATTTAACATTTTATTTACATTTACATTTAGTCATTTGGCAGACGCTTTTATCCAAAGCGACTTACAGTTGGGGAGTACATAAAGCGATTCATCTTGAAGAGGCAATCAGACACAGGAAGTGCTCGTAACACCAAGTCTCAGTCAATGTTCAAATAAGTACAAGCTAGCAAGGGAAGGAGAGAAAGATAAAGGGAAAGGTTATTTTTTTTTATTTTATTTTTTTATAAGAACAAGTTTAGGATGAAGTCAAGTAGTGCCGAAAGAGATGAGTCTTCAGTTGTTGCTTGAAGATTGACAGGGATCCAGCATTCCAGATAGGGGTGGGAAGATTATTCCACCATCCAGGAATGGTGAATGAGAATGTTCTGGAGAGTGATTTTGAGCCTCTCTGTGATGGTACCACAAGGCGTCGCTCACTAGCAGATCTCAGACTTCTGGACATTTTATAAATTTGTAATCCAACAGTACCAAAACTGTTGGAAACTTTTTCCTCGTTGATGCAGAGACCAGGAGACGTTGGGATAACTTTCAAGCAGAAGTTACTCTTTATTGAGTACTCACTGTGCGTCGCTGCAGTCATCCAAGTCTGACTATAGCTCAGCACAGTAGAGTTTATACCTTTCAAGGTGGAGGGATACATAGAGGCGGAGACAATCTAAACAAAGCATGTAAATGCAGTACAGGAATCAGCCCGTTACCGGAATTTCCCCAGCCCTGACCTCATCAGCATAACAGTGTCATTCAAATGTATAGGTGCTAATCCAATCAGCCTGACAGTATTGCCCATACTTTCACATTATCATAGAGACAAAGGCACCTTTAACTTAGGACCCCGCTCAATGGTCAGGAAGTGCATAAAGACAAAAGGTTAATGTCTCAGACACCTGGGCTGCCTGACTTGATCTTCTTAGAATGTCATCATCTTTACCTCATAATGTAAAACACAATGTACATAACTTTTTCAGTTTATATACTATTACATTGGAACCTAGATTTATCATTTTATAAATTTGTAATCCAACAAATCTTTGCACAGTTTTTTTTTATTTGTACACAGAATAGGTTAAAGGTGAAGAGAATGTTAAATTTACATTTACATTTATGCATTTAGCAGACGCTTTTATCCAAAGCGACTTACATTGCATTCAAGTTACAGTTTTACATTTTATCAGCTCTTGCATTCCCTGGGAAAGGATGTTATGGGAAGGGACAATGATCTTCATTCAGAGGAGCAGTAGTGGCGGTTCTGCTTGTTGATCAACAAGTGCTTCAGTTTTGGATCGTTCCTGTAGCTTTCAAGCAGCAACTCTTTTTCTCTTCGCTCCTTCTCCATCCGTATTTTCTTCTCCTCCTTTTTCTTGGCCTTCTCTTCTGCCCAGATGAACAGAAAAAGTGGCACTTTTCTTTTACTCGTTGGCTCTTCCTGGACATTCACTTTGTGCTGGTCTCATTTTTGGGACCTTCAGGAGAGGTTACACAGAATAGCTTCATCATGTGCTCATCCAACTCCTTTTTCTGAGAGGCGTCATCCAAATGCCCTTCTATGGCCTTGGAGTCTCCCATTTCATCAGGGTTATCTTTTTCTTCCTCACATCCCTGGACCTCCACCACTTCACTCGTCCACACTTCCTCCAGCACCTCGCTGTCACTCTCCAACCAAGCAATCATCTTTCTCGGTTTCATTTCAGCCTCCAGCGGTCGGGGGCGTTCAGACTTGGGTAAGTCACAGGCCCGAATGTTCTTCCCTGTGTACTCCACATACTCGGTCTCCTCATTCTCTACGTCAATGAGCATGAGTTGTGGAGGCGGCTCAAACAGGGAAGAAGTGGATGGCTGAGGCTTCACCGGGCTGGGAGGACACACTTGAGTTGAAGAACATTGCAGATCAACAACTTCATCAGATGCAGGAGTGGGGCTCGGAGGAACCACCTGTTGTTTGGGAGGACTCACTTGAAAGCGTCGGAGGGAAAACAGTTCATCAGGTGCTGCTGTGGGACGTGGAGGAACTGCCAACGGTTTGGGAGGATCCACTTGAAGAGGAGAGCATGGCAGGGACACTTCCTCTGGTGCAGGATCTGGCTTTTGAGGATGCATGGGTGGTTTGGTCACTGGCGGCAGGGGCTTGAAGCGAACAGCTGGTATAGAAAGGTCTTCAGAGACTCTTGGAAACACTGGAAATTCTCTTTCTATTGGCGTCAAGAAGGAAGATCTCACTGGAGGACTGATTAGAGTTTGCTGAGGTTTGACCTCCACAAGGAGTGGAGTAGGCTCAGTGGTCTTTTGTTCCTTCAGTTTTCCTCTGGTCCTGACACGATGATCATCGTCGCGGGGCTCCTGAAGTCCCTCTTCAGTGTCTCCGTCTGCCGCATCTTGGTGTCGTTAACCCCCGCGTGAATCACAACAGCTGCAACGCTCTCGTCGCCCTTCAGGATCGCGGGTATCTGCGCAGAAACATCGAGAACATGAGCACCAGGGAAATAGTGTGTGTGCACTTTACCTTCAGCTAACGTAGCACGGACGTGCCAGATGATGGAGTCTCCGACGATGACAGTGACAGAACTGTAAGCAGACTCGTCACCGTCCTGGATGAGGCCGATCAGTGTGGTGTCGTCTGCAAACTTCAGGAGCTTGACAGAGGTGTCTTTAGATGTGCAGTCGTTCGTGTACAGGGAGAAGAGCAGTGGGGAGAGAATGCAGCCCTGAGGATCTCCAGTGCTGATCGTACAGGTGCTGGATGTGTATTTTCCCAGCCTCACTAGCTGCTGCCTGTCTGTCAGGAAGCTGTTGATCCACTGACAGATGGAGGTGGGCACAGAGAGCTGAGTTAGTTTGGGCAGGAGGAGGTTTGGAATGCTCGTGTTAAAAGCTGAGCTGAAATCCACAAACAGGATCCTCACATAAGCCCCTGGTCTGTCTAGATGTTGCAGAACATAATGCAGTCCCATGTTGACTGCATCATCCACAGACCTGTTTGCTCTGTAAGCAAACTGAAGAGGATCCAGCGAGGGTCCAGTGATGTCCTTCAGGTGGGCCAGCACCAGTTTTTCAAATTACTTCATGACCACAGACGTTAGAGCCACAGGCCTGTAATCATTTAGTCCTGTAATTTTGGATTTCTTTGGGATGGGAATGATGGTGGAGCATTTGAAGCATGAAGGGACTTCGCACATTTCCAGTGATCTGTTGAAGATCTTTGTGAAGATGGGGGCCAGCTGGTCAGCACAGGAATTCAGACAGGCTGGTGTGACACCGTCTGGGCCTGGTGCTTTTTTCCTTTTCTGCTTCTGGAAGACCTGGCACACCTCATCTTTGCTGATCTGAATTGCAGGTGTGGGGGAGAGGGGGGTTGCTGGAGGTGTTAATGGTTGTGTGGAGAGGTGTCCAGAGCGGGTGTGGGGTGTTTTTTCAAACCTGCAGTATAACTCATTCAGATCTTCTGCCTGTTGTTGATTCTCTACAGTGCTGGGGGATGGTGTCTTGTAGTTGGTTATCTCTTTCAGACCTTTCCACACTGATGCTGAATCACTGGAAGAGAATTGGATCCTTAGCTTATCGGAATAATTCCTCTTTGCTACTCTGATCTCCTTTTCCAGTGTGTATTTGGCCTGTTTATACAAGACTTTCCATCTTGTATAAACAAGTAAACAAGTATAAACAAGTATAAACAAGAACATTTCCGTTATTCCAAGATATACTGATAAAAATGTATAGCCTGAATGCACTGTAAGTCACTTTGAATAAAAGTGTCTGCTAAATGCATAAATGTAAATGTAAATGTAAATGTAAGACTTTATCCCCCTTCCTGTAAACATCTTCTTTGGCCTGACGGAGCTGTCTGATTTTTTCAGTGAACCATGGTTTGTCATTGTTGTAGGTTAAATGAGTCCTGGTAGGAATGCACATATCCTCACAGAAACTGATATAAGATGTTACAGTCTCTGTGAGCTCATCCAGATCGTTTGCGGCAGCCTCAAAAACACTCCAGTCAATAAGGTCGAGACAGGCTTGTAAAACCCACTCTGTCTCGTTGTTCCATCTCTTTACAGTCTTTACCACAGGTTTAGCAGATTTAAGTTTCTGCCTGTATGTTGGTATAAGATGAACCAGGCAGTAATCAGAGAGCCCCAGAGCTGCTCGTGGAACAGATCCTTTATCGCTGTGTTACAGTGATCCAATATATTACTGTCTCTGGTGGGACATGTAACATGCTGTCTGTATTTTGGAAGTTCACGGGAGAGATTTGCTTTATTAAAGTCCCCGAGAATGATTAAAACAGAGTCCGGGTGTTTTTGTTCTGTGTCTGTGATCAGATCAGCGAGTTGCTGTAAAGCTGAGCTCACGTGCGTTCGCGGTGGAATGTAAACACTCACGAGAATGAACAAACAAAACTCCCGCGGCGAGTAGAACGGCTTGCAGTTAATGAAGAGCGTTTCTAGATCAGAACAGCACATCTTCTTTAACACTGTTACATCTGTACACCACCTTTTAATAATAACAACACTAACAACAACCAAAGTTATTAAAATTGTAACTTTTTAAATTAATTTAACTTTATTTATTTATTTATTTAAAATTATGTTACATTTTGTTTTGGCACTAGCTGAAAGATCAGTTTAAACCACAGTGTCCACAGTTTGTACATTTTAAACACTACGTAAGAATAAACAATAAACAATTTAAACAATAAATAAGAATTGTTAACGATTTTGAAGTCTAGTATGCTTACCAAGGATGATTTTTTTAAATCAAAAATACAGTAGAAACAGAAATATTGTGAAATATTACAATAAAAACAACTGTTTTCTGTTTTTAATAAATTTTAAAATGTATTCCTCTTATCACAAAGCTTCATTTTCAGCAGTCATTACTGCTGACATGTATTTATAAAAACATGTATTATTATCCATGTTGAAAATATTTATTCTTATTATTTCTGTTTTTTTAATTTATTAATTATTTTTATTATTTTATTTTTTTTTGCATTTGTTGTAATTTTAGTGACTGGAGTAGATTGCAAATCAAACATGAAATGTAACATGACGTGAATTGTTGAAAATGGTTATGAGACCAGATTTAAATGAATTAGTATCTTGGAAGGAATCATTTGAGTGAATCACTCAAAGACAGTTGCTTGTTTCATTCCATGTCTATTAATACATTGATAAAATTAGCCTTCACTCTCAGAAAAAAGGTTCAAAAGCAACACAAAACCTTTTGGGTAGTAATATGTATTGACCCTTTTGGTACAAATGTGTACCTTTTTAAGAGGTACTGCACCATTGACAACTTTTGTGTCTTTTTTTTCTGAGTGTTGTGTATGGAAAAATATGTAAAGTTTACTCTAGTATTTGTGATTTATTAGTATTTGTTGTTCAGACATGGCCTAACATAATAAGATAAGAAATAAAGTGTCATGAAGGAAGAGTAACATTACAACTGTTTTTCTCATCATAATTATGATCATGTAAAAAAATAACAGAGATTTTTCAGTTTTAACAGTCCTCACTATACCAAAATTTGTTTAAAAAATTTGAAGTTGTTTACTTTCATATATTGTATAATATGACTGTTAACATGAATCTGCAAAAGTCTTTGCCTCTGAAAGAGACATTGTAAATAAATAAACACCTGCAATTTTGGTTAAAAACAACAATATCATATGGTATGTATTCTTATGGAAATGCTCCAAAAATCCACAAAGGGGGGCTCTAGTGGAAGAAACATAAAAAGACAGTGGCAGGTGATGTGTTGGAAATATCCACATCATAGACAATATGATAAACCTAATTGTAAATTAAACGTACCTTTTACTCAAATCAAGTGTAGTTTTAATGTTGTGATCTGAGATGAATCATTCATGTCCTGTGGCTGTTCTTAGTTAAAAATGGTAATTCAAAATGATTGAAAATCACTTCAAACATGTTTTCATATTAAACATTTGAACATTAAACACATGATTTTATGTTTTAATAGTCAGGAAACTTACATGGATCTTTGCACAGTTTTTTTTTTTGTACACAGAATAGGTTAAAGGTGAAGAGGATGTTTTGGGAAGGGACAATGATCTTCATTCAGAGGAGCAGTAGTGGCGGTTCTGCTTGTTGCTCAACAAGTGCTTCAGTTTTGGATCGTTCCTGTAGCGTTCAAGCAGCAACTCTTTTTCTCTTCGCTCCTTCTCCATCCGTATTTTCTTCTCCTCCTTTTTCTTGGCCTTCTTTTCTGCCCAGATGAACAGAAAAAGTGGCACTTTTCTTTTACTCATTGGCTCTTCCTGGACATTCACTTTGTGCTGGGTCTCATTTTTTGGGACCTTCAGGAGAGGTTACACAGAATAGCTTCATCATTCAATTCAAGTTTATTTGAATAGCGCTTTTTACGATACAATCGTTGCAAAGCGCTTTACAGGAAATTAAGTTTCTACAATATATTTATACATTGTAGAAACTTAATATATTAACTTATGGCAAAATTTGTTAATTCTGCATGTTGTTGGGGGATCAGAGGTTGGCATCCTCTGAGGTCCTCCAAGGGGTCGGCATCATCTCTTCTCAGGTGTTTGGTCATCTCAGATCATTTAAGGGCTGGATCCAGACTGAAGCTTGTGTAATTCCTAGTTACCACGGGATGTTAATCCCGTGGCAGAAACAGAGAAACAAAGAGACATAATTAGCGTAGCTGTTGTTCCATTCAAGCAAAAATTATTTGTTCAACCCAAGCTAAAGAATAATAATGTGCGTTTGATCAGATATAACTGCAGTACAAGATTATGAGATGCATTATATGAATGCATTATGTGAATGCTTGGCTAAAGAGATGTGTCTTTAATCTAGATTTAAACAGAGAGAGCGTGTCTGAACCCCGAACGTTATCAGGAAGGCTATTCCAGTGTTTGGGAGCCAAATATGAAAAAGTTCTACCTCCTTTAGTGGACTTTGCTATTCTAGGTACTACCAAGAGTCCAGAGTTTTGCGACCTTAGGGAGCGTGATGGATTGTAGCGAGATAGAAGACTAGTTAGGTACGCAGGAGCTAAACCATTTAGGGCCTTATAGGTAAGTAATAATATTTTGTAACTGATACGGTACTTAATAGGTAGCCAGTGCAGAGACTGTAAAATTGGGGTAATATGATCATATTTTCTTGACCTGGTAAGGACTCTAGCCGCTGCATTTTGGACTACCTGTAGCTTGTTTATTGAAGATGCAGGACAACCACCTAGCAGTGCATTACAATAGTCCAGTCTAGAGGTCATGAATGCATGAACTAGCTTTTCTGCATCAGAAACAGGTAACATGTTCCTTAGCTTGGCAATGTTTCTAAGATGGAAGAATGCTGTTTTTGTAACATTGGAAATATGTTTTTCAAAAGACAAGTTGCTGTCTAATATAACACCCAGATTTTTGACTGTAGAGGAAGTAACAGGACATCCGTCTAGTTGCAAATTGTAATCCAAGAGATTCTGTGTACTGTTATTTGGTCCAATAAGTAATATCTCTGTCTTATCTGAATTTAATAGGAGAAAATTATTGGTCATCCAATCTTTTACATTTTTAACACACTCAGTTAACTTAGATAATTTAGAAGTTTCATCTGGTCTTGTTGAGATATATAGTTGAGTATCATCAGCATAGCAATGGAAACTAATGCCGTATTTTCTAATAATATTACCAAGGGGCAGCATGTATATTGAAAACAGCAGAGGACCTAGGACAGATCCTTGTGGTACTCCATACTTTACTGGTGATAATTGAGATGACTCTCAATTAAGCCTGCCCTTGAATACCTGTATAGTTTTGTAATCGATCTACGAGTATGTCATGATCTATAGTGTCGAACGCAGCACTAAGATCAAGTAAAACTAGCAATGAGATGCAGCCTTGGTCTGATGCAAGAAGCAAGTCATTTGTAATCTTAACAAGTGCAGTTTCTGTGCTATGGCGGGGCCTGAAACCTGACTGAAATTCTTCACAGAGATCTTTTTTTGCAAGAATGAGCACAATTGAGCAGACACAACTTTTTCTAAAATTTTAGACATAAACGGAAGATTTGAGATAGGTCTGTAATTTGCCAGTTCACTAGGATCTAGTTGTGGCTTCTTAATAAGAGGCTTAATAACTGCCAGCTTGAATGGTTTAGGGACGTGACCTAAAGATAGCGATGAGTTAATAATATTGAGAAGCGGTTCTTCTGCTACAGGTAACTCTTTCAGTAATTTAGTGGGTACAGGATCTAATAGACATGTTGTTGGTTTAGATGCGGTGATAAGTTTATTTAGCTCTTCCTGTCCTATAGTTGAAAAGCACTGCAGTTTTTCTTTTGGTGCGGTGAATGAGGCTGAAGTACTAGACGCCGCAGAATCTACATTAGTTATTGTATTTCTGATGTTATCTATTTTATCAGTGAAGAAATTCATAAAGTCATTACTATTAAACTGTGAGAGAATATTTAGATCGGGTGACGTCTGGTTATTTGTTAGTCTAGCCACTGTGCTAAATAAAAACCTTGGATTATTTTGGTTATTATCTATGAGTTTGCGGATATGCTCGGTCCTGGCAGCTTTTAGAGTCTGTCTATAGCTGGACATACTGTTTTTCCACGCAATTCTAAAAACTTCCAAGTTAGTTTTTCTCCATTTGCGCTCAAGATTACGAGTTTCTTTCTTGAGAGAATGGGTATAACTGTTGTACCATGGCGCAGCACGTTTTCCTCTAACCTTTTTTAATTTGATGGGAGCAACAGTTTCTAACGTATTAGAGAGGATAGTGCCCATGTTGCTAGTCATTTTGTCAAGTTCATTTGTATTTATGGGTACACAGAGCAGCTGAGATAAATCAGGCAGGTTATTTGTGAATCTGTCTTTAGTGGCTGGAACAATAGTTCTGCCCGGACGATAACGTGGGGCCCTACAGTTAATATCAGTAATATGCAGCATGCACGATACAAGGAAATGGTCAGTAACATCATCACTTTGAGGTACGATATCTATATCAGTAAGATCAATTCCATGCGATATAATTAAATCTAGCGTGTGATTATAACGATGAGTGGGCCCGGTGACGTTTTGCTTGACTCCAAAAGAGTTTATTAGGTCAGTAAACGCAAGTCCTAATGCATCATTTGGATTATCAACATGAATGTTAAAATCTCCGACAATTAGCGCTTTATCAGCATTAACCAATAGGTCTGAGAGGAAATCTGCAAATTCTTTTAGGAAATCTGTATATGGCCCTGGCGGTCTATACACAGTAGCCAGAGCAAGAGATAGGACAGATTTCTTTTGCATATCTGACAGTATAACATTAAGCATA
Organism: Aspiorhynchus laticeps; assembly: GCA_023376895.1. Classification (NCBI taxonomy): domain Eukaryota; kingdom Metazoa; phylum Chordata; class Actinopteri; order Cypriniformes; family Cyprinidae; genus Aspiorhynchus; species Aspiorhynchus laticeps. The sequence goes on from CM041793.1 coordinate 34,250,056, forward strand.
AGTATTTCGAATGAGTTAAACCTGTATCCTGTTTTCTGAGTAACATTGAGAATATCACTATATATTGTTACGACACCGCCGCCACGACCAGTCTGACGGGGCTCATGCTTATAACAGTAGCTTGGTGGAGTAGACTCATTTAGACCAATATAATCATTTGGTTTAAGCCAGGTTTCAGTCAAACAGAGTACATCAAAACTATTATCTGTGATCATTTCATTTACAATTACTGCTTTAGGTGTGAGTGATCTAATGTTTAGGAGCCCAAGCTTTAAAAATAGTTTTTGTTCATTTATTTTGCATTTTTCTGGTTTAATCACGATCAGATTTTTTCTAGATCCTGTGTTAAATTTATATTTTGACGTCACTATTCGGGGAACAGACACAGTATGTATAGATTGGACAACGCAATTACTTCTATCATTTAAGTGGGTAGAACAAAAGTCATCATAGCAGTTATTTGAGAATTGGCTTACTAGTCAGATGGAGCGTAGCGTCCTGGAGATGTTGTCCTACAGGAGTTCCGCTCCAACTCTGCTGGGGTGCAGGCCATCAGCATGGAAAAGCCTAGGACGTGTGCCTTCATCATGTGCTCATCCAACTCCTTCTTTTTGTGAGAGGCGTCATCCAAATGCCCTTCTATGGCCTTGGAGTCTCCCATTTCATCAGGGTTATCTTTCTCTTCCTCACATCCCTGGACCTCCACCACTTCACTCGTCCACACTTCCTCCAGCACCTCGCTGTCACTCTCCAACCAAGCAATCATCTTTCTCAGTTTCATTTCAGCCTCCAGCGGTCGGGGGCGTTCAGACTTGGGTAAGTCACAGGCCCGAATGGTCTTCCCTGTGTACTCCACATACTCGGTCTCCTCATTCTCTATGTCAATGAGCATGAGTTGTGGAGGCGGCTCAAACAGGGAAGTGGACGGCTGAGGCTTCACCGGGCTGGGAGGACACACTTGAGTTGAAGAACATTGCAGATCAACAGCTTCATCAGATGCAGGAGTGGGGCTCGGAGGAACCACCAGTTGTTTGGGAGGACTCACTTGAAAGCGTCGGAGGGAAAACAGTTCATCAGGTGCTGCTGTGGGACGTGGAGGAACTGCCAACGGTTTGAGAGGATCCACTTGAAGAGGAGCGCATGGCAGGGACACTTCCTCTGGTGCAGGATCTGGCTTTTGAGGATGTATGGGTGGTTTGGTCACTGGCGGCAGGGGCTTGAAGAGAACAGCTGGTAGAGAAAGGTCTTCAGAGACTCTTGGAAACACTGGAAATTCTCCTTCTATTGGCGTCAAGAAGGAAGATCTCACTGGAGGACTGATTAGAGTTTGCTGAGGTTTGACCTCCACAAGAAGTGGAGTAGGTTCCTTCAGTTTTCTCTTCTTTTTCTTTTCTCCAGCCTCTCTATGCTCACTTCCTCCCTCCATCAATTTTCTAGACTCTGCATCTCTCTTAATTTGGCAGACTCTCTTTTTTTCTGCGGCACATGTCCTCTATCCTTTATCTTTTCAAGGCTAAGTGTCCCTCTTTCTTTTTCTGCCTTGTCTTTTTGACTTCCTCCCTCATTCATCTCTCTCTCCTTCTTCACCTTTCTCTTCACCTGTCTTTCCTTATTTTTCTCTCCATGCTGTAAATAACAATGTTTCAAGTTCGTGAATAAAGATTATTGTATTATACAGGACAATACTATCTCAGTCTTTCTATTTTCAATATTTCACTTTTGATTAAATGTGTTGATGTTTCTTTGTAATTAATTGTGAAATTTACTAGCAATTACTGAGTGAAAATTGGTTCTAAACCTTTTTTTTTTTCAGTGCAAGCTGGTACTTCTCAGGTAAGTTACCTGGTGACGTCTCCTCCTGCACTTGCTGTTTTTGGCAGTGAAGTCGAAGGCCTCACTCTCACCCGCCTTCGTCAACGATGCCTCTGGAAGTTTCTCTAGTGCCGCCCGTTCTTGCGCTGCACACTGCTGTGCCCTCAAAGGTGTCTCCCTTCTGTGCAAGAAGTGAGCAAAACGCTCAAAAAATTGTCTAAATTCACTGCTAAACAGTGCCATTGTGGACACTGGATGCTGCAAGTGAATTCAGTATTTGTCGTCAATGTCTGCAGAAAGTCACGAAAGCAGCTTTCGATCTTTTCGCTCCTAACACACCAACAGAAGACAATTAGTCAGAACAGCAGTTTAGAGCTGCCAGAACGGAATCTCCATTATGATGTCACAACAGTGAGCTGAACCCTGAGAACTCTGAACTATATGAGCAGCTCAGGAGAGAAGCAGTAAATACATCAACACTAGTGGCACCATATTAAATACTGACTGTTTCCTAACAAGTTTCCCAAACTCTCCTCCTGTCCCTGAAAATTAAAAGATAGTAGAAAAAAAGCCTGATCACTTTTAAGAAACAATTATAATTTATAAGGGTACTTACAGGCCAGTTTGTTCAGAAATTAAACATTTAAACATAACAGGCCTGTAAAACATTCCACTCTTTAAACTTAAAATAACAACAATAACAACAACAACAACAATAATAATAATAATAATAATAAAAACAACCAAAGTTATTAAACTTGTAACTTTTTAAATTAATTTAACTTTATTTATTTATTAAAAATATGTTACATAGTCAATGTTACAGTTAGACTAGTTTTGGTTGGTTTTAGAGGGGTTTTGGCACTAGCTGAAAGATCAGTTAAAACCACAGTGACCAAAGTGTGTACATTTTAAACACTATGTAAGAATAAACAATTTAAACAATAAAGTAAGAATTGTTAACGATTTTGAAGTCTTATGCTTACCAAGGATGCATTTTTTAAATACAGTAGAAACAGAAATATTGTGAAATATTACATTTATAAAAAGCATTTTTAATATAATTTACTCCTGTGATCGCAAAGCTTAATTTTCTGCAGCAATTACTGCTGACGTTTATTTATAAAAATGTTTATGTTGAAAATATTTCTTCTGCTTATTTCTTTTCTTTTGCATTACGCTGTGCTGGTGTCTTCATAAGAGTCTCTGACTGTAATAAATTAGTGCCTGATCCCCTCTGTATTCCCCGTAAAACCATATATCCCATCAATTCAACTTATATACCATAATTTCTGTTTTATTAACACATGACTGCAGTCTGAAACGGAGCTAGACTGCATGCCCTAAACCGCTGTCTGTTTGGTCATATTTGTAACAGCCTCGCACATGCGCGGTGAGACTGCGCATGCTCACTGTGGTAAACCAGGGAATGTGTAGCTAGCTTGAGGAGTTATCAGCTTCAATATCCTCGACCTTCGGGTGCCTGGTATAGGCAAGGAGCCTTTTCTACCCAATTCTTAATTGTAGTTGAAAATGTCCGTGTTCTCGGAGCCTGCTTTGGAGAAGAAATTATCAGAACTGAGTAACTCCCAGCAGAGCGTGCAGACTCTTTCACTGTGGCTCATCCACCACAGAAAACGCTCCAAAACCATCGTTAAAGTCTGGTATAACGAGCTGAAGAAAGGTAAGGAGAGGTACATTAAACCTCAAACACATAGAATAGCTTTACAATGCGAGGTTATGTTATGTTTTGTCGTTTTGAAATTAAACAGCACATGTAGCAAACAAGCTAATCATATGTTCCCTTATAAGCTAACAGCTTAGCTCATCTAACAGTTAGCAGTTAACTTACATGTTTTGATTACTTTAACTTCATATTCTGCAACTTACTTTGCAGGTTATTATTGAGACGAATCCTCAATTCTTTTTTTTAATTATTCTTTATTATCCTTTATTTTCTTTATTAATAAACAATACCAGTCTGAATGAAAATTGCAGATATTGAGACTCTCAGCAACATGTGTTTAGTCAACTCAGCTTAAAGTGTCACTACTGCATATAAGATTTTCGTGAATCCCAGAAGAAATATTCAATATGATATCTACATTAGATATGTTATGATCTATTTTCCACAGTTGTTGATGCTCCCACTGACCCTGGCAGCCATTTTGAAGCATATACTCACCTGTTTCCATACTAGATTCAGTTTTAGGCCATATTTTGGGGGTTTTAGGCCATAGCCCAATGTTTGTTTGTTTTTCTTCCCAGTAACAATGGCAAGACACGATGATTATACTCATACCCAGACTCCTTTACTTTCCTGCCTGGCACATGTGGTCTGTGTTGGGATGAGATCAGACTTGTCGGATCTAATATAGGGTGTAGGGTTGTCACGATACCATAAAAATGTCTTACGATACTATTCCAGCTGAAGTATCACGATACCATGCAGTATTGTGTTAATTTAAAATTCAATTCTACAAAATGAATCAAAATTTCATAAATAAATAGATGTAAATGAAAACAGACAATATTTATCTCTAAATACTTAATTAATGTGAATGAATGACTGGCTATTGTTATCATGAAATGATCTAAACAAATCTTAGCACTGCACAGAAGCTGCATGAAGTGACATTTAGATGTGGCATTTATACATTTCGACTGTATTTATAATTGCATAAATAAAGTTATGAGATGAATGTTTTAAATACTAAATTCTGAATATAGAAATATGTTGGAAAATAATGTAATATGCCTACTTTTAGATGGGAAACTTAAAACGGCCAGCAGGTGGCAGAAGTTCGTGATTGAATCACTGAGTCATTCAAACGATTCTTTCAAAACGGCTGAATCCTTCAGAAGCGAATCAAATGACTGTTTTTATGAATGGTTCAGTGAATCAGTGATTCAGAGACAACGCGGATTTGGATTCGAACACAGAAACGAAACAAAAACAGCACTCTTGCTCGTGTCATATTGCCGAACTGTCAGGAGCATTTTTTGCTCGCATATCTTGAAATTTCCAAGTTAGCAGCATGTACATTAAAACATAACATTATAAATGAATAAATAATATATATATATATATATATATATATATATATATATATATATATATATATATATATATATAATGATTGATAAGAACCAAGTGCAAAGCCGCTATGTTGATGAATGGAATTGCGTTCGTGATCGCAAAGATGCTTCCAGAAACGAACTAGTTCACCTGTTCTAGAAGTGGTCAAATGAATTAAACTGCGATAATACTTTCTTGCAAGATATTATGATGTTGAATAAGTGATGCTTGATCTGCTGTTTTTTAAAATGACATCAGACGGTCTGAATCAGACCCTTTCTTCTGATAAACTGCAGCATGAACAACGACGTGTAAGTGCAACTTCTCATTGCAAACTGAACTGAAGCGTCGGGAAACACTCAGTACCATATAAAGCGTATACACAGACTAAACTACACAGAGCACAGCAGAAAGACATTTGGCAATCAACTTGTAATGCTGTGCATACTACGTATCTTACGGTACTACCTTATGGACGATACTACCGTTTAAAAAATGCAATGGCACCGCGGGTATTTTTAAGCTTTAGTATCGCGATACTACCGTAGTACCGGTGTATCGTGCAACCCTAATAGGGCGTGCTTTAAAAAAAAGTGTAGTTGATCCCAAAGTCTAGTGTAGGATCAACTAGACCCCCCTCTTTGGATGCAAGTACTTTTTTTTTCTTTCAAATACACTCTTGCTGTGTTTGAACACCCAGTCTGATGGCTAAAAATGTTTATTAGTTCCATAACTACAGATTTTCTCAGTGCTATTGCTGTAGAAGTGGTACACTGAAATATTAAACAAAAAAAAAGTTTCATAGATTTGGGTGGGCAAAATCATTGACAGAAATAGTAATGTTTAATTAGCGCTTCTCTGATGAGGTGTTTCATATGTGCTACTAGTATCTATTTCATGCATACATGGATAATATGGACAATTTAATGTGACACAAAATAATGCTAGAGTAGCAATATGTAAAAATTAGTTGTTTGGTACTGGTTTAATTTATCACTTGACAACACAACACCCTGAACAGTGCACCTGAGTAACCTAATTACCTACATTTAATTAAGTTTTTTTTTTCAGGTTTATTTTATTTTAAGAAATTAATTTCGATGCATCCGTATTAACTAGTTATTATCCAATATCACAGTAGCTTTAGATTTCATTGCTTGATCATTTCCTATTCAAATATTATGTTGCCACAGGTTTTTGCATCTCTTTGTGTATATAGAGATACTTAACAGAAATTGCATAGGAACAATTTTCAAGGCTGTCCGTTGCTAGTATTATCACAGGTCTGCACAGTCCACTTATCTTCTCACAGACATGATAAACATTCACTTAGTCAGATCCTGCATAACCGCTGGTGCCACTGAAGGCTTATTATAATGTTGCACCTTTGTGATAATGACACATAATGAGCTGTAGGAGTCTAGATTCTTTGATCAGCTCTCTTGTATTTATCTCTAAAGCCCAATTTATACTTCTGCGTCGAACCTACGCAGAGACGCACATGCCTGCACCATAACCTGCGCCGTAACCTACGCCGTACCTGACGTGCACCTATCCAAAAATCTAACAGCGTGTCAATTCTACGTGTGCCGCAAGCGCTGTGATTGGTCTGCTAGAACCCCTCCCTCTGTATGTACTTGAGTTTTGTGTGCGTTTATGAGCACTGTAATATAGTTTAATGTTACACCTTCTTTTTTAAAATAAAACAAAGCAAAGAACAAATGTCTTATCATTTATTATAATACATAGCATTATACATCACTAGTTGTCCGCGAGTCCGTGACAAACAGTGTTGATCTGCCGTGGAGCCGCTTCTTCTTCGGCTTCTGCCGTGGTACTGCGGGTTACACCAGCAACATGCCCGTGGACACTGTAGACTAGCGGTCCGCATGTGTACTGCACGTCGACGCAGAAGACGACGCAGAAGTATAAATGAAAACCGACGCACAGCTTACGGCGTTGAGGCTACGGCGTAGGTCTGACGCAGAAGTATAAATTGGGCTTAACAGAGTGCATGCGAACATCACGTTAAGGTGTACAATAAACTTATTGACCTTAGGCTCAATCTAGTTTATAGTATAATGATTAATTTTGTGTTTGGAAAATTGGTCTCTAGTAATTGTCATGTGTTTGACTTGTTGCACAGTGATGACATGGCAAGTACTTAGCAATGCAGTTTAGTTGACCTCAGTTTGCCTCAGAGTAGATGCAATACTTGATTGACGTAATAAATTCAAGTTATAAAGCTGCTGTGTAGATGAAGTGATCTTAATCTGCCCTTTAGAGATGGCGCCATCTTTCTATATGAAAAATTTATTTAATAAGAGATTCTTAACAAATGTTGAGTCATTTTTATTTAGACCTAGTTAGTGTTTAGGACAACAATGAGGGCTTTGGATTACTGTGTGGGATAGCAGCGCTAAGATTAATTCATAGGATTTCATGCCGTCTCCGAGTGATTACCATGCATTCTTGGTTTTATGGTTTAACCTAGTTGCTTGGGAATGAGCGCCGTTTAGGCTAATGAGATAATATTACAGCTTCAGAATAACATCAAGTGCAGATCCCTGTTTGAATGCAGTGTTGTGCTTTTGAATTAGGTTTGTTCATCCTTTTAAAGTTATTACATGGCCTTCATTTCTGAATACTGTGTATTTGCTTGCAGGTGGGATTGGATAATGGGTGCATTGCTTGAGTGTTGGTAATAAAAAACAGAGCTATCTTTAGATCATCTCTCCTGAGATCTCATTGTGTGGATAGTGAAGGTGTAGTTTCCATAGCAGGTTTTTGTGTTCAGGAGGAATCTGTAACAATCATTTCTTGCTTGAAAACCTACATGCAGAGCATGGTTGACCTGTATTCACACACCAACAATGGTGTTTTTGTTGCTTGGTACATATTTTAATTGCAATTCAGTTGCTTCAAATAATTATATTCCTTTCAACATTCAAAACCAATGGTAGAAATGATTCACTTGGTTTAATTAAGCAGCACATGCCTTTTCTTTTAGATCACAAATATTTAAAGAATAAGAAATGTTTTCTTTTATTTCTCTCTGTGCAGCCAAGGTGTCCCGTAAGCTGACTTTCCTGTATCTTGCAAATGATGTCATACAGAATAGCAAGAGGAAAGGACCAGAGTTCACACAAGATTTTTCCCCTGTCATTGTTGATGCTTTCAAACATGTCTCCAGGTGAGTTAGACCAGTATATTTGGGCTGTTTAGCTCCTATGTAAATTGTAATTGTTATATTTTCTTATTTAGTGGGTTTAGTAAATTGTATTATGGATTGTATTTTTTAATGGAAAAATGTACTTCATTCTGTTATTGAATAAGTAAACACCTATAGTACAGTATTTTAATTTAACCTTTAAGTGAGTTTCATTTATTAAATACTTGAAATGTTTCTTAGGCACATATAATTGGGTCTTATCTTGAACCCAAACATTGACATCTTGTATTTGTGTTGCTATGATTCTTTCTGTCCTACAATTATATTTACCATGTTTTTATCTATCCTGTCTAGTGAAGGAGACGAGAGCTGTAAGAAACAGTTAGGTAGAGTTCTGTCCATCTGGCAGGAACGAGCTGTCTATGAGAATGACATACTGGACAAACTCTCTGATGTCCTGCGTAAGTAAACCACCACAAGGTCACACTGATTTCAAAGGTAATTGCGAATACAGTATAGTCGCTCAGAGAGACTCAGTAGTTTGTTTTTATAAGTGTCATGTGAAGTCTTTGTTAAGAGTGAGAATGCCTTTGTTAAAGTATGACATGTAGAATGTCTCCTCATGACTTACAGAGGTAGAAAAGAAGGCCAAGAAAAGGCCTTATGAGGAGATTAAGGTGAACGATTATGACTTCGCCTCCCAAAGCTCCCCTGCTGAACCTCCACAGGTATGAAAGAACGGCCTTATGTAATGCCTATTTTCTTAGAAACTGATCTCATGTCAGTTTAGTCTTCCATGTTATGACTTGTTTTGTATATCTCAGACTGCAGATCTGATCCGAGCACTACAGGAGCTTGAGAACGCAGCCTCCAGCGATGCAGCTCTCCACCAGAGGATCTCTGCTCTACCCCCAGAGGTGCAGGACACCTCTCTATTGCACAAAGTTACAGGTGAGAACACCCATGCAATCCTCCATGTTAGGACTAAGTAGATGCAGCAGAAACACAATTAAATAAAATTTTATTTGAATTGATAATTTGTGGTGTCAGCTACATCTAGAGCACAGATTGTAATCGCTCAATTGGAACAGAACACTGGGGTCCCCAGATTTTCAAAACTTTAACTATCTCTAACTTGACAAACTGTCTTAGAAAACGCAACGTTCATAGCATGAAATGTGATTCAACCGCAAAATGTGTCTGTCTGCATGTGTACATTAAAATACAAAACTTTTATCGCACAAGTGACCACAGTTCTCAAAGAAAACACCTACAATTTGAGCTTAATCACGGCAACACTGCATCCTGGTTCCCTCGAGGAAAAAAAAAACTCATCATCCCTGCAGCACTATATAGCAAGCTTTAAAAAATGATATGTAGTTAACCATTTTGACTGTCTGTGTCTGTCCGATTGTGTTTTTCAGATAAAGAGTCAGGGGAGCGTCTTTCTCGGTTGGTGGAAGAGGCCTGCATGCTTCTAGCTGACTACAGTGGGCGGCTGGCAGCAGAGATTGATGATCGGCGGCAGCTCACACGCACACTTGCAGTCTTTTTGCAGAGTCAGAGAGATGGCCTGGCCCAGAACGAGCAGAAACTAGAAGTGGGTAAACTTACTGACTTCACAGTTTCTTCCCTTTTCTTTTTATCCTCAGTTGCTGTCTCTACATGTCAGTTTCTTTCTCCTCTTCTTTCTTTTTTTTTATACTTATGTTCGTGTGATTATAGCTGCATGTGGTTGCTGCATGTGGTTGCTCCATATTTGGGTTTGTTTTGCCCATAGAGGGCAGTGAAGCTCCTATATCAAATAATTTCAGCAAATGCTGCCTAGCTATCTCTTATTTTTTAATTCCTATGCATGAGACATGCATTACTGGTCTGGTAAGTGTATACATATAAATGTATACACTAAGTTAAAAGTTATATGCGCATTAACTGCTTCATTTCCCAGCCTTTGCCAACAGGTAGTGAGCAGGTTCCTGTGTTCCACCTGATGTCGCCTTTACAGAATAAATAAAAATAAAAGAAAAAAACACCAATCTCTTGAGTGTGCATCTTTTTTGCTTATGCACTGGCTTTCACAAATACATCCTTATTGAGTGAAATAACTTAAGAAACTGGCTGAAACTTATTCTCTAACACTTTACTAAAATGTTATATGCCTTAAAATTAGTTCTACTGTAGTTAAAATGATTTAAACAATGAACACCTTTGCAGCATCTATTCTTGATTAATATTAAGATTGTTAGTTCAAAATGTATTAACTAATGAACAATAGCATGTTTACAAAATGATGATTAACAAATGCTTGTAAAAGATTGTTCATTGTTAGTTTATAATGCCAAATTTGCAGAATTTGTCTTTAAATTAAATCTTTTAAACACAGATCATCATCTATAAGCATGGCATTTATAAGCATAGTTCATTTATATATTAGTTTTAATTTAACTTTTCATTTGAACCCCTTAAAGCCTGATTTCAAACTATTGCTATAGTTATACTGTTATTGCATCAGTGTAGTCCATATTTCATTCTTTCAAATATTTGACATGTCTACCTGACAATGTTTATTATTATTGAAAAATATTCTAGTGTAAATGAATGTTTAAATTTAAATCACGATTTAAAACTTTTTCTGAGATGCTTTTCTGATTCTATACAAAAGTAAACCTTCTAGTGTTTAATTAGACTTATAGGCATGTTGAATAGATTTAAAAAGTAACTTAAAACTTTTGTGCTTTATTTTACATGCTGGAACAGAGTAACATTCCTAAACTTTGTAACTGATGTCAATTAAACAAATTGTTTAACAGTTGTTAGGAAACACAATGTCAAGAACTTAAGCCTTTGACACAATCACAGAGGCTCACTGGAATCAATACAAAATGTACTGACTCTAGAAGATTTAGGTCACAGGGTTCCTCAAATCTTTCCCTGGAGGGCTCAACCCTGATCAAACTCACCTACCTGTGATTTTCTAATGATCTTGAAGACTCTGATTAGCATGCTCAGGTGTGTTTGATTAGGGTGAGAGCTAAACTCTGCAGGAGTGGGACAGATTTGAGGATGCCTGCTTAGGATGTTGTCTAAGCTGTTTTACATATATAAATGTTTAAAATGCTTCATATAACAGCAGACTACATTGTTTCAATGTATCTGTACTCATTGTAAACAGTAACAGCTGCTATGTGTTTATGAGTGAGATACTGAGAACTGTAACAATGTGATGTAATAACACAGTTTGCGTATCTGAACTAAATTAAACGGTTCATTAGATTTAGTAAATTCCAAAAGGAGTTAGACTTGTTGCAGTTCTTAACGAGACTTATCTTTAAAATATATATATAAAAAAAAATGCTTTCTGTAGCAGCGCAAATCAATGGAAACATTTTTTCAAAGTTGTAAATAAAATGAAGATTATTAGAGTACATTTACAAAAAAATAAATAAAATAAAACATACTATTTTAGTTATTTTACCTACAAATTTTAATGTTTTATTCTATATATTTTTTTCATTGTACATATTTATTTTAGTAATATACTTCCAATTATATTTTTTCACTAACAAGTTTGCATGTTTTATTTTAGGAATATAAGCGCAAACTGGCCCGGGTGTCCCAGGTACGGAAGGAGCTGCGGTCTCATCTCAGCAGTCTCCCAGATCTCTCTCGGCTCCCTAATGTTACAGGTGGCCATGTCCGCCTTCCCTCCTCCGGCGATCTTTACAGCCCCTCTGATTGAGCTGGACTCTCACCCCATCACCACTCTCCTGCTCCTCTGGCTGTCAGTTTATCTTGCTTCATTTTCTAACAGTTGACACTACCTGGCCACTGTACTAGTGGATGTGTCCAATATGCAGTCCATGGCTGCCCGAGTGTTTCAATGATGAGCACATCACTTGAATTCATCATCCCCCTTTGTAATGAAGAAGTATTTAAGTAGGGTGACAATACATCCTCTTTTTCATGGACATGTCCTGGCTGGGATTTCTAAATGCAAGGCGTCCAAGAAGGTGGGATCGACAGAGAACGGTCAAAGCAATAAAAATAAACGTGTATATATAATGTACGAGGACTGTAAAGAGCACGTTAATAGGAAAACAAAGCCAAAATCTGGACATTTAGGTAGTTTAGACATCCTAGTCTTGACATGTTTGGGGAAAAAGAGGACATCTGATCGCCCAAGTTCAAGTGCATTGGAATCAATGCAGACATTTAAATGACAGGAGTTGTTCTTGAATAACAAGATGAGTCAGTAGAGGAACTTCGGATTTTTCCTTTTTTTATTGCTTTGTTTTGGAAGCTTCCACCGAAAGTTAAAACAGACCTCCTACTCAACAAATAAACATCTGCAATGGTAAATTACTTTACAAATAGACATTATATGGCAGTTTGGTTTGAAAAACCCATCTGTTCTTCAGTCTGTAGGTTTCTCTCCAGCTCCTCTCTTACACATTTCATACTTCAGATCTCCAGATTTGTGGTGGTTATTTTTGTATTTTTGCAGTGAATATTAATTTCAGTGCAGTATCTTATAATCAGCTGCAGTATTTTAGTGCGGCAGTCATATCAACGAACCCCTTTTGCACACTGAAGGTTACATGTGCTGTAGTTAATGTAGTTCTAAGAGCTTTGCAGTGAGCAAAGAGATGTTTTCCCTTCTGGGTTTGTGCTTACCAGCATACATTGCTCCAATAGTAGAGTATACCTTATAATATTCAGATTTTAATCTCTTTAGGTTTATTTAATTGTAATTATGAAATTATGACCGAGAAGTGAAACACAATTTCACATGCCTCAAAAGTCAATGGTCGTTTGCACCATTGATCAAACAAATTCAAATATGTTAGCTGTCATCTTGTCCCCTTTTCATCTAGAGACTGCTTTGGTAAAAACTATTTTTTTCATTGTCCCTATGGGTTTGTTGTTTGAAGCGTTTATGTGCATTTTACTGTATGGTCTCTCTCTCATTGGTCATCTGTGATGAAAAGAATCACTACTATTACAACCGTTTCCTTTGTATGATCCGAAGGGGCTGTTCATTGTCTGTGAAACCACAACTTTTAACTTATTTAGTTGCAAGTGTACATTTTAACATCAGCCTTTGTAAGTAATGTGTTGGTCTGAGCCAAATAAAGCTGAAGGCAAAGAATAAAATAGTCTGTTTACTTATGATTGTGAAGAATGTGAAAATTGCATTTATGTTTGCACAAACTATACTTTTGTTTACAGATTTTAATCTAGTTTCTCACTGTGTTTGTTAAGTGTCTGATGTTGTATTTGGAATAATTGGAACCACATTTGAAATAGTCTTGCTGCTGGACAGTTTCTTAAGAGAAGATTATCTTAAAATTCCTTGTGTTTTACAGGGACTATTTGACAGGTAAGTCCTTTTGAGAATTATGTGTTCAAATATATATATATATATATTGAATGAATGAATGCATTTTTATAGCGCTTTATTGTGTATTGCCGTACACCCAAAGCACTTTGCAATCGTGGGGGGTGTCCAGATTTGTGGTGGTTATTTTTGTATTTTTGCTACATTATGAAATTGTACATTTCATACTGATGAACATCAGTATGAACAATTTCAAGTTGATTAAATTGTTTTTGTCATATGATGTGAATTATTTGAGGAAATTTCCATTAGTATCCTTTAGGATTGTTATCAAATTTTTATAATAATTTCAATAGCCTTCTTGTGACTTGTTTGGGAAAATACAATGTACCGTTGAAGTGATTAAATTAGTCAACCATTTAAACCTAATCAACCTACTGAATGTGTTAGAGCTCGTCAAGGATGTGTAAACTGATTGTCTCTGCAAAAGGTCAGTTTTCTTGGGGTCTTTCACTGTCAATCATCGCAATCTGGAGTTGCAAGCAGCCTGATCGTTTGCACACGGTTCTCAGTCACAAGGCTTCAGAGAAATCCGCTTTTTCACTGAGCACCAAATATTAAGACTTATAATTCCTGTTTATACAAGTCGGGTTAAAACTGTAAAATGTGATACATGTATCCTTTGATATATAATCAGATATTAAAGTTACAAATAGCAATTTCAACATTAACACAGCAGCTTGGAAAAATATTGCAGAGTTCATTATGCAGCGTCACTTAATAGTAAATGTTCGAGTTACTGTCGTCTTATTATGTCGCCAGATGACGTGATCCTAAATGATACCATTGTGCTTTGTAGAAGAAAAACACATAGTTTGATCAGAAACTGTTTGCACACGGTTCGCAGTCAGTCACAAGGCTTCAAATAACAGCTTTTGCACTGAGCCTCAGATATCAGCACTTTACCTCCTGGGGATGCTGCTAGCACTGTGACAAGACGGTTTTAACGCCCGTTTTATTATTTATTATCGTTATTTTAGCACTTTCGATAGGTATAGCCCATATTTTAAAGTTCTGATAAAGAGTTAAAACAAATTAAGTGAAGTGAAGGAAAAGTAAAACCATGGTAAAAAATGATCCAGAGAAGTTCCGTTTGGTCACGGACAACGACGCAAAAATGTACACCATCACGTCAGAAAGGTAAATTGATTGCTTTCTTTATTTTCCTTCTTGCTCTTAATTTATTTGTATTGTAAATTATTATTTTAACAAAATGTTGAGATTTTTTAAAACTGGAATTAAGTCTTAGGCTATAGCCTATAAACCACTCAATACCTAATTCCAGTTTTAATATTCCAGTATACGTAAAGGCACAGTGAAACTTTTTTGTTTCATTTACTTTTTCTTCTTTTCATTAATTAGCAATGAGTGAGATTTCAAAAGGGGCTCAGCTCAGCCTCAATGGAGTGCAAATTTTGCACTGCGCCCCAATCTGGGTTAGAAATGAAAACAGGATTACATTTGTGGGTCGTTCAAGGCAGCTGTGGTGCCTGAGTCGCTTCTTTTC
>CM041793.1:34270023-34432669 GCA_023376895.1 Aspiorhynchus laticeps
TGCTTTTTCTTCTGTGTTTTTTGTCTGTTCATGAAAGTTGTTTGGACTCCATTGTTCTTATTTTGTGTTCTGTAAAATAAAGTAAGTCATATAGATATGGAATGTTGTGAAGGTGAGTTTAAATACATGATCTTTTTTTTTTTTGGGCTGGTCTAACCCTTTAAGAAGAATTTGTTGTGATAAATCTGTCAGGAAAGTGACTTGTTGATACGTGCTACATCTAATTCACTGAGCCAGGTAAGAAGGTACTTTAGCAATGAAAATCATTTTGAATAGGCATATAATAACATTATTTGTTCTGTCATTTTCCATTTGTTCTTTCATGTGTTTATATTTCGTCGTCAGCAAACAAGACTACTGTGATGGTGTAATGTACTGTACTTTTTGAAACATCCCTTATTTAAAGGGATAATTACCACTAATCAACATTACGCTCATCTTATTGTTGATCTTAGGCTTTGTTTGTTTACTTTCGTTCTTATTTCTGTAAGGCTGATTGGACTTTTTATTTCTTTGATCACTACAGGACTGATCAAGTATTTTGTCCGTTTTCACTCCTCAAGCAAAGACTGAAAATTCATATTACGGTAACACTTTACAATAAGATTCCATTAGTCACAAGAGTTACTAACAATAAGCAGTACAGTTAAGTGTTTATTAATATTTGTTAACATTAGTTAATAAAAAAGCACAACTGTTCATTGTAAATTCATGTTAGCTCAGGTCTTTTAAATAGTGTTAACAGATAAAACCATTGATTTTAATAATGTATTAGGAAATGTTGAAATTAACATTAACTGCTTTTCATTGTTAGTTCATGTTAATCAAATGGGACTTATTGTAAAGTGTTATGCATATTCATATTCAATTAAATATTTTCTATTCAAAAGTGAATAATAGAAATCGAAAAGTATGTTTATATCTGTTGGTACTGTACAGTTTGGTTTATTTGGTTAGCGAAGCCTTACAGAAGCATCTTTGGTCTGTTTGTAATTAAACTGATGAATGTAACGTTACAATCCAACTTTGTCTACAGTCAAAAAACTTGTTTGGTGATCTTTAACTTGATGGCTGAGATATTTAATTTTTAAAGATCTAACAAACAAACTTTCTTATTCTTACATCCCAGATACCTTTAATAGATATTTAAAAACAAATCTAGAACAGGTTTCTACAGAAATGGCTGTCTTTTAATTCCTTTGTTAAATGTATTATTCAAAGGAATGACCATCAAAAGAACAGGCAGCTTAATTTGAGCCATCGCTATCTCTTGCTCTCTTGTTTTCATTCTCTTTTAAGTGAAATACTGTATCTCTTTGTTCCTCCTGCTCAACCACGGTCTAATCCTTTTATAGTCCACTGGACGAGGATAGAAAATCAAGGCAATAATCAAAATATACAGAGAAAAGCCCTTTTGAAGTGGGAGTCCCTTCATGGCTTTATACTATGAATAAGAAGAGTAAACAGTGCATATTCTCAGCTGAGAGGAACAAGATCACTCAGGTTTACAATGAAAGACCCACATCTCTGAAAGCCACAGACCCTGAATTACCTTAAATTATATGGAATCATCTTCTTTGATATTGAAAAAGGATATGTAGGATTATTAGGCATATGAATAGATGTAAGCAAAAGAGCAGGTCTACAAAACAGACTTGAACTCAATGTTACTGATCACAGGGAGTCTGATGTTAAAAGTTCTCATTGATTCTTTTTCAGTTGTTGTTTAAAATCACACAAATTGATTTTGTATGAAGGTCTATCTTTGTTTTTGTTTGTTTTTTTTGTCCTGAACCAATGATCTGAGATCATTATGCAACTTAAGTCTTTTAATTTCCAATAATGCACTGACAGTTTCTTTAGATGTAAACATACAGCTTCACAGTTTTATTTAATGCTAATGTTATTGCAGGACAGAAGATAGCAGATGGCCATTTTTAAGATATACTGGGATTTTTAAATGTGGCAAGCATAATCTCAAAATATAAAAATGCAATAATGTATAGGCTATAAAATATGAGTGAACGCTAGATGGCGCCCTGCACCTTCATCTAAAAAGCGTACTCGCATTAATGTCAGATGTAAGCTCGTAGAATAGTTTTTTTGTATTAAAAACAAAATTTAAGTATGATATTTGATTGAAAAAAACTACTGTTTCCATCAAAAATCTTTCTTTGCTAAGCACTGAGCCACACACTTTGCATTTGTGGTAGCCTACACGGTGACTTCTCGTAAAATCTCGCGATGGCTGACTCAGACGAGAACAAGACAGCACGGGAAAAAATGACGTCTTGTCAACAACACTAACAAAGTGAAAAGGTATTTAAACGCTGTCAGTGTTGCATATATTTTGACGAATAACATTTTCTGTGTTTCTGTCACATACCACGTTATGATTATGGCACGTTAGGTTTGTGTTCGTCCAGTGTCGTTAGACATTCAAGCTTTGATGATAGTAGCTCAGTGTAGAGATGTGTTTATGCTGTTACGACTATGATTGTGTTTTCACTTGCTTTTACAGGTTATTGTTTTTATTTAATGTTTATAGATTGATTAGATAATGCTAAAATGTGATGTATGGTTTGTTATGTTTATGTTTTAGGTGTAACATGTCAGATCTCTGTCTCTCTCTTATACAAACGTGAATATATATTGATAACAGACATGCCACAAAGTCCCACTGAATAGCCACCCAGCCATCATTGCCCACATCCCTCTGTCCCCATGACAACCCCTCCTCTGGCCCAGTTCCCCGGGCAACAGGCTCAGGCAGCTCGGGATGTGAACACAGCCTCGCTATGTCGGATCGGACAGGAGACGGTGCAGGACATTGTCTTACGAACCATGGAGATCTTTCAGCTGCTGAGAAACATGCAGGTAAGTTCATCCCCTCAAAGCCATCCATCCACAGGTGAAGACTTTACCCTGCTGACTCTCATTCTCCCTGTCTTCTCACTCAGCTGCCGAATGGAGTCACCTATCATCCTAACACTCATCAGGACCGGTTGGGGAAACTGCAGGAGCACTTGCGGATGCTCTCTGTTCTTTTCCGAAAGCTCCGTCTTGTCTATGACAAATGCAATGAAAATTGTGCTGGTCTGGACCCCATCCTTCCTGAGGTGAGATTATGCTTTCTTTATCACATTCCAGTCTAGTTTTAATGAAACTGACTTACATTTCACTTCTTTCATGATATTAAGTCATTTGGTTCTGAATATGAAACCGGTCTTGAATATTTTCAATAGTTTGATGTAATTTTAAAGAAGCAATAAGCACAACTTTTAAGTTTAATGGCCAGTATAGTATTGGTCTTAGACTTTATACCGATATAAAAATTAAATTTGCCTTAGTGAAATGTTTACCATTAGAATTTGATCTTGGATGCAGAATTTTTTTTTCTGTAATGCAGAGCAAATGACAATGTGTACACTAAAAAAGTTATGAACTTGCTACACCTTTGTTTTAGGTGGGTTAGTAGGCCTAAAGATTAAGATATTTACTTTTTTTTTTAAGCAGGTGTGTTGAGTTGTTTAAGCAACACGTTTCTCTTTTCTTTTATCGAAGAGAGCAGTGGAAAAAAGTCATTCCATCTGCAGTTATTTTATTTACATTTATTTATATTTCACCCCCTCAACAACTTTTATTTTCCTTTGAAGAACCAGGTAGTAACAATATATCTGTTACGGTGCACACAGCAGGGAGAAACGAGGAACACGCAGACGAGGATAAACTTAAAATTAACAGTCTTTAATGTAGACGAGGCAAGACAAGGCAGGGCAGACACACAGGAACACCGGGGAGTAACGAGTAGACCAGAAAACACGAAACTGAACAGGCAGGAACTAATATACACAAGACAATTACAAAACACAGCTGGACAAGAATTAACTAATAATCACACTAGACGAGGACAGGAAAGAAACCAAATAAGGACACAAGAGGGAAACGCATGACACACATGACTGACAATATCCAAGAACCAGGTAGTAACAATTTACCCCATGTAAACTAACTTGTAGAATACAGTTATTTGTATTAAAAACAAGATTCAAGTACAATATTTGTTTGAGTAAACCTGCTGTTTCCATCTCAAAAACCTGTCTTTGCTAAGCACTGAGCCACACACTTTGCATATGTGGTACAAGCTGACTTCTCGTCAAATCTCGCACCCAACTTTTTTTTTCCCTTTGAAAAACAAGGATTACCAAAAACCTGGATATATGCCGTCGCCTCATTTTAAAACTGATTTCAAGACATGGTCATGTAAATGTTAAAACATATTTTATTAAGTGAAAAAAAATCCTTGTCTTTATTTCTTATCCTGTAAATCACGCACAACTGGAAAAGACATCATGGGGCCTTTGAATATTTTTTTGTCAATGGGGGGGTCTTTTAATCACAAAGGTTGAGAAACACTGGCCTATATAGAATAAAACAGCTTTTTCTAGGCCACTGACTTGATTGAAACATCTCATATGTGTGTGCATAAACACGTTTCTCAAAAGTATTAATTATATTACGAGGGGTTGATAACTTGAGTGGAGTTTGAGTGAATATTTAAGAGTGGATTCATTTGAT
This sequence comes from Aspiorhynchus laticeps, assembly GCA_023376895.1. Lineage (NCBI taxonomy): Eukaryota > Metazoa > Chordata > Actinopteri > Cypriniformes > Cyprinidae > Aspiorhynchus > Aspiorhynchus laticeps. The sequence goes on from CM041793.1 coordinate 34,274,602, forward strand.
CTTGTACTTCAGCGAATTCTGTCCATCCCTAACATATACTCGCCTGCGAATGTTTTAATTAGTGCACCTTGTGAGTGCTAGCTTTCAATTTCCAGCAGAGGAAACAACCTTGAATCACATTGCCAGCTTGGATTCCTGCTAGTATTGAAGTGATTTAGTGATTGAGTCCAACTGAGATTCCCACTGACTCAGTTTGGTCACCCTAAGAGCTCATTGACGTCATGTCTGGACTTGTAAAGAACAAGCTCTGCAAGAGCTTGCATGTTTTTCAGATCTTCTGAAGCGCTGCTGTAATGACTTCTGGAAACATCTGGAATAAAATATAATGTTCAAATTGAGAAAAAAGGATATGAAAGACCAAATAACTCATGAATCACAGGTACACATGAAAAAAACATGAAGTGTTGCTGTGATTTACACATAATTTGGCCCTCAGGAATTAAGACTCAAATGTGTATGAGAGCAAATTAAGCCCTTTAGAGTTGGATCGAATGCACAGCTGGTCTGTTGAGTCACTTAAGCCAATCATTTTCTTTTATCGAAGAGAGCGGTGGAATAAAGTCATTAGATCTGCAGTAGCTTTAACTGGAGGGTATGAACAGCATCCCTGAGAGTTGTAAATTCAGGTTCTTTCTTCTCATTAACAGAAGTGCCCCTGTGCTCACAGGATATTTATTTTGGCCCGGCCTCGTCTGTTTGGATTGCAGGTGTTCTCTTTAGCTCCTGTTGCGCTTTCTCTCCAAACAGGAAGTGCTATAATGGAGTCAGCGGCATTACCTCATCACCTCGCTAATTAGCTGCAGCGCTCTGTAATGAACAGCTGGCGAAGTCCCTCATGTCAGCATTTTCCAACCCAGGCAATCACCGGCTCCCAGAGGTGGAATTTCCTGCACAACGCAAACGAAATAGCCATGCCATTTCATTTACCACCTCACTTTTTCCATCCACTTCAGTCCCCTCAAAGTAATCAACCCGAGTGAACCTCACTGAATCATTGTTTTCAGGCAGCTGGCAGAACATCCATCTTTCAGTGTCTGGACCTTGAGTAATGTGTTGTCCACGTTATATTAACTAGCTGGCTCTTTCTTACTCCACTTGCTGCCGACAGGTGGGTACTTCCTTTGAAACTTAATGTGAGTTTGGTTCAGAGATTGTTTTTGTTCTTGTTCTTTTCTCAAATTTGTCGGACCTAAAGTGCGCAAAGCTAATTAAATCAGTCCTCGAGCTACGGCTTGTGTCTTTTCTCTCTCTGCTGGGCCAGTCACCCGCCTGTGGTTTGCTGCATTTACTTCCTTGACAAACCTGCCAGGGGCTTTTCTCTCTCCCTTCTTTGCATTTCATATGATCAGATTTTTCCTTCTTGCTTTCTTGTTGGCATGTGACAGCCTAAAGCCTGTAAGGTCTGTTCTGTAAACCGCAGACCCATGAAATATAAGTGATTCATAATGGGGGACTTGATTTTTCTGTTGCTGCTAAAATTATAGATCTTTTAAGCTGTTCATTGGTTAAATTTTGCACTGCTGTTTTTGTTACAGTTTTACTAAAAAAAATAATGAAAAGGTAGAAAGGCAGACTTACACTACTGTTTAAAAGTTTGGGATCAGCAATATTTATTTTTTGAGAGAAATTAATACTTTTCGGCAAGGACACATTAAATTGATCAAAAGTGATTGTTACAAAAGATTTCTATTTCAAATAAATGTTTTTTTTTCTTTTACTTTCCCATCCTTAAATAATTCTGAGAAAAAAAGGTACCAGAGTTTCCATACAATTTTTACGCTGCATTTATAATAATAATTAAAAGTTTCTTGAGCACCAAATAATTAATGGAGTAATGGCTGCTGAAAATAGAAAACGACAAATAGAATATAACTATTTTAAATCCTAACCATAATTTACAGTATTACAGCTTTACTGTATTTTTGATCAGATAAATGCAGACTTGGTAAACATAAGAGATTTTTGACAAACATTTAAAACTTTTACAGACCCCAGACTTTTTTTATCGGTAATAAAGACCTTTAGATTTATAAAATATGTTCAGTTGTAATGAGTGGTTAATGCATAACATGTTTTTAAAATGTAAATGAATAAGAGAAATTCATTGCACCTTTTGCCTTTTAGGCATCACTAGCCTTCACTGTTTAAATGGCCTTAAAATAAAAATTTTCCACAATATATTCCTAATAAGCCTCATAATATGAGCTGCATGCATAATAAAAAAAATAGCAAAATGCTATTTAAAATAGTTTCAAAAGAAGTATAGGACATCACACACCGCAGGACATGTTAACGTCCTACAAATATTTCTTGTCAACTATTCATGTGCCATTTACCTCTAGTTTATGTTTCATTTTAATGATATGCTGTCACATAGCTCAATAATAGTCAGTGACACAAATAACATTAAAAATCTTGAAGAAAGTTTTTCCTGTAATTTCCCATTGAAAATGTTTCTTGTGAAAGTACTTCTTGAACTCAAAGTTCTTGGTTGCTTACAGAATAAAAGAATATAGTGTAGAAGTACAAATCTGAGCTTTATTAATAAAAATAACAACAATTAAATGCAGCTATTTTTAATGAGAGAATTAAAAAGTGGTTTTATGCCCGTTATGACAAAACCAGCTGTCTATGAGGGTGTTTTTCTTTACTCGCGTGGGCTGATTGCTCATCCAGAACACCAGCAGGTGTCACTGTGATGTTAAAGCGAGGAGATCATGATCCAGTGCCAGCAGAGCAGCGAGACTGCTGTCTGTTTGTCAAGGTCACAGAATGATGGAACCTCACGAAAAGAATGAGACACTTTATGGATCTCAGAAAGCATATGTGGGGAGAACTATTTGAACCATTGTCCTGCAGTAAATTGAGGGAAACAAAGTCATACCAAAGGTGAATGAGATTTATTTGAGGGCGGATCTGATGTGCTTTTACTGTAACCTCGTCCAAGGCTGTTGAGAGGGCTCAGACAATTTGTAAAGCTGAATTATTCAAACCACTTCATTTTAAAGCCAAAGGGCAGTGCCTGTGGAGTGATTTATTTAGGCAAAATAGCAGAGATGGCTGTTATGTTACAAAATTTAAAACCTAAGATCTGGTGGTGTTGATTTCTCTGTTAAGGTTTGCGATGAAAGCCTTTTGAATTATGCAACAAACAATTACTGCGGCTTCAGCAGGTTGTTTAACTTCACAATCTCATCTCTTAAGCTCTTGTGTTGTTTAGACAATAGGTCATCACAGTGAGTGTTTACATAAAATTGTATTCAAACTGTGGTAGTTTTTGTCCTCGGATACTTTTTGTGATTATTTTTCAGGCTTTCAAATGCAGCTTTGGATAATGTCCCAGCTTAACCTTAGTTCAGGGCGCTCATCTTTTAAGCTGCCTAGAGATAACCCAACTGTCAAAATTCATGTTTCTGTTCACAAATACCACCATATCTTTTTCATTCATTTTTAATCCAAGATGTTTCTTCAGGAAGGCATCAGATTGCTCGTGGCAAGTAAATAATCAAATAAATACTTGAGTCTTGTGTGTAGTGACCCTGATTTATACAGGTGAGATTCGAAAGGTCCATCATTCATCTACTGTTGAGCATTAAAAATAAATAGTATCATTGTTGAACCCTTGCAGCAATGACTTGTGATTTCTGGTAGCTCAGTGATTGAATATCTAGGTTTGTATTCTGAAGGTTGCAGGTTTAAAACTCATAAGGGGGGTACTTAACCTCAGGTTTTTCCAGAGGGACTGTCCCTGTAATAATAGGATTGTAAGACCCTTTGGATAGAAAAAGTTAAAAATAAGTAAATGAATGAATGAATGGATGCTAAAATATTTTGTTAAAGGAGATCAGGAGTTGCATTTTTATTTCTTTAATTGTTTTTCAGGTTAAAGCAACTTTCACTTTAGAACTGTCTTAATTCTAAGTGGCATAAATCAACAAGGTGCTGGAAACATTCCTCAGAGATGTTGGTTCAACCTGCCATTCCAAAAGTCGCAGTAGAATTCAAGACTTATCAGACCAGGCAACCTTTTTTGTAGCCTTGAATTGTAGCCTCAGTTTTCTGTTCTTAGTTGACAGGAGTGGCACCCAGTGTGGTCTTCTGCTGCTGTAGCCCATCTACTTCAAGGTTCAATGTGTTGTGTGTTCAGAGATGCTCCTCTGCATACCACAGTTGTAATGAGTGGTTTGTTGAGTTACTGTTGCCTTTCTATCAGCTCAAACCAGTCTGGCCATTCTCTTCTGACCTCTGGAGTTTTCGCCCACAGAACTGCTGCTTACTAGATATTTTCTCTTTTTTTGGACCATTCTCTGTAAACCCTAGAGATGTAGAGTTGTATGTAAAAAAATCCCAGGAGATCAGCATTTTCTGAAATACTCAAGATGAGCCTATCTGGCACCAACATGCTTGGTTCTGATGCTCGGTTTTTGGACTTCAGCTTGTCTTGACCATATCTGTGTGCCTAAATTCATTGAGTTGCTGCCATGTGATTGGCTGAGAACGAGCAGTTGAACAGGTGTACCTAATAACGTGGCCGATGAATGTATTGTTACATTCAATGTATTGAATGTATGTATGAATGTGGTAATTACAGTGCATAGCTGTACGTGTGCATTTGTTGCTGCCATAAAGCAATCTGCGCTTTTCGCTGAATTTTGTACCCACTCATCAAACTTACATACTCCCACAACAGCTTTTTGGGGAGGAGTGTGGGAAAGAAACAGAAGCCGTTCGACTTATTAGAAGTCAGTGTACCATCAGAATGATTATGAAACTGATGTTTCAAGGTAAATACCTTTTCATACATTTGCTTTAAATGCAGTTGCTTTAAGTGAAAGTGAAAGTGAAGTGACATACGGCCAAGTATGGTGACCCAAAAAGTGCACACACACAGCAGTGAACACACACACACACACCGTGAACACACACCCGGAGCAGTGGTTTAAATGCTTTAAATTACCAGAGCCTGATTCTTTTTTTTAAAGTGTGAAATGGGCTCTGTATTTTTCCTGGCTGCTGTTTTTGACGTCACACCTCTGGATATTTGGTAGTGAAGGGCTTGGAACTGAGTATGTTCCTGTGGTGCCATCAGTGCCAAACCAAAATGAGTGCATAACAGTAATTGAAGTAATCAAAAAGTCACTATGTGGTCATTTTATTCTGTCTTTGTTTTTCAGCAACTTATCCCCTATGTAGAGGATGACAGTTCTAAACTGGATGCCAGAATGGCTAATCAAATGCGTGCTGCCAGCGAAGAGAGAAGAGAAGTACTGGAAGTTAATAAGGTTAGAACCTTATTTTTTTGGACATTTTACACTTGACAGATGCTTTTATCCAAAGCAACTTACGTTGTATTTAAAGTATACATTTATGAGGTCATGTATTCTCTGTGAATCGAACCCATTGACAAAGGAACACTCCTAAATCAAATGGTAAAATAATACATTTTATACGAAATACAAAATTGTTGGCAGTGTATACACACTGCAACTACTCGTATAACTACATACATTAATACTTGTATTCAGCAAGGATGCATCAAGTTGATCACAAGTCTATTGACAGTAGACACTTTTACATTATTACCAAACATTATTTCAAATAAATGTTGTTAAAATGTTGTAGAACTTTCTATTCATCAAAGAAACCTGAAAAAAAACAATGTTTTCCACAAAAATATTAAGCCACTGTTTCCAACAATGATAATAATAATGAAAAAATGAACACTAAATGAGCACTTGAACGCTTGAACACTAAATCAGCATATAAGAATGACTTCTGAAGGACCGTGCGACTTTAAAGACTGGACTAATGGCTGAGTCCTGAAAATTCAGCTTTGCCATCAAAGGAATAAATTATGTTTAAAAATATGTTCAAATAGGAAACAGTTATTTTAAATTTCTAATAAAATTTTACAGTGTCACTGTTTTTAACAGTATTTTTGATTAAATAAATGCAGCCTTAGAGATATCTTTGAAAAACATTTTCCAAAATTTTACCGACCCCAAACTGTGGTGCACTGTACAATATATATAAACCCAAAACAGGCCACTTCACTGCCTGCAGAGATCTTATTCAGAATCTGTTTACAGTGTCCTTTAACTTGGCAAGCAATGAGATATCTGCCATATTCACTCGCATAATGAAGCCAAAGTATTTGAAAACCAACCTGATGGCTCTCTACCGAGGATTTCATGACTTTCTTGCAGTAAAAGCAAAATGATCAGATTTTTTTCTGCGCTCCTCTCTGCCATTGAGTCTGCCTTATTAAAAACTGCAGCATGCTCATGAAAGGCAGTCGGTGTGGAAATGCTCATGCGACAAGGGTCCTGGAGCTTTTCGCCAGCCAAATAGCCAGCTGCAAATAACACGCTGAATGAGGCGACCATGTTGGGGGAATGAAGGATGTCAAACTCAGGAGAGGTCAAGGTTGCGTCAGAATGTGGAGAGCAGATGTGTTACAGCTCTCTGTCATCTGCCTGTCAGTGTTAATTTCGTCGATGAAGACTAAAACTAATGATTAAAAACTATGACGAAATGTATGCCGCGTCTTCGTTAACAAGACGAGACGGGACTAAAATGTTATTTAAGGACTACCGGACATTCAAAATACATCAGGCTAAGTTAACTGTCTCAAAATGTGTGTCTCTGTCATTGGATAAGGGGCGTTTGCATATCTAGTCTCAGTATGGCAGCAGTGGACGGATAGGCTAGCAAAACGCGAACTAGTGATCTGAAACAATGGCCTCAGCGGGGAGAAGGGTATAACTGCAGCCTGAAGATCTCCAAATGGGGGTGGGAACTCCAAAACGGGGCGGGAGCTCCAAAATAGGGCGTGGCTTCCTCCCATTGACAGACAAGCACATGACACGCATGCGCAATTTTTTCTCCCAATCAACTTCAGCGCAAACTCCGCCCCACAGCTGATTCTAAAGATTTTATTGGTTGTGTCAATCACGGTGTTAATTTATTTTCCTACACTATGCTATAAAAAATGCTAACCCCTAAACCCACCCCACACCTGACCCCGGTGGCGGACTGGCCATTGGGAGCACCAGGAGTTTTCCCGGTGGGACGCTGTATAATGTGGACCGGCTCTTTGCGTAATATATATATATATATATATATATAAAAAATGGATTGTAGTAAATGTACATATATCCTTCCATTGGCCCAGACGAGTGGCCTGGGCCGCGAGGCCCACTTCATTCAAAAATTCTAATTAATTTAGCGTGCTCCGGCTCAGTGCAGCGGCTCAAAAGCGCTTGTCAATGTCTAAATGTTTGAAATAGCCAATCAAAGTGTAGAAGGCAGGATTTACTGTTCACAGACACTCGACTTGAATGCGAGCTGAGATAAGATGTAAGCAGCTAAACATGACGAGACAATTCAGCTATATTTGCCTTTATTTATGTTTACGATAAATAAAATAAAAAATAATGCCTTGTACGTTATTCGTCCCAATGTAGGCTACATAACATAGCAGTTTTTAAGAAAATGTTTAAAAATCTATAAAATCATTCTCAATCTTACTCTAGAACATTGTAAATCTGAAGACTTTTGCTTTCGAGTGCTGTGCATAGGAAAGTGATTTATGTTATAGGCCTAATAAAAATATAATTTGCTTATTAATTCACATGCATTAGCCTATTTTATATACACACTGGTGGTTAAAAGTTTGAAATAATTAAGGCTTTTTATTTATTTATTTGAAAGAAGACTGAATTTATTTGATCAAAAATACAGTAAAACAAGAGCATTATGAAGTATTACACTTAAAATAGTGGTTTTCTATTTAGGATGTTTTAAACTGTAATTTATTTCTGTGATCAAAGCTGTATTTTCATCTCCAAGTAGGTATAACTGCAGACCGGAGATCTCCAAAATGGGGCGTGAACTCCAAAAGTGGGCAGAACTTCCAAAATGGGGCGGGGTCTCTTCTCGCAAAGACTTTCACCATTGGCTCTGGTTTCAGCCAATTGTTATTGATTTACATTTTAAAATAACACTTTATAAATTAAAAATAGTTTCTAGTTTATCTAAAATAAACTATGCTATATAAATCAATATTCTCCTTGAGAGCAGGGCCCAAAGCTCGTGGCCAGTGGTGTTCAGACTGGAGTTTGAACCTCTGTTTAATGATATAAACGGGAATCACCCATGAGCTCTCCCGAGAGCCATCCAGCAGGCAGGGGAAAGATTTTACTCTATCGCTTTGTTCTAAGCAACAGAGGCGTCCTGGGGCTTGAAATTCGCAGGGTAGGATGGGGTAGTGACACTGGGTGTAACTAAAAAGATGCCATTGTCCGGTGAGGTCCAGTTGGGGAGTTACGGAACGGAACGGCCCGGCTCGGCGATCTCATATGGCATAATCTTATTAACTGCTTATCTCCTGAACTGCAACTTTCTTTTCAGCGCCAATTTCACTGGTTAAGGTTAGGGTCAGGTGTGGGGTAGGTTTAGGGGTTAGCATTTTTTGTAGCATACTGTAGGAAATTAAATTAACACTGTGATTGACACAACCAATAAAATCTTTAGAATCAGCTGTGGGGCGGAGTTTGCGCTGAAGTTGATTGGGAGAAAAAATTGCGCATGCGTGTCATGCGCCTGTCTATCAATGGGAGGAAGCCACGCCCTATTTTGGAGCTCCCACCCCGTTTTGGAGTTTCCGCCCCCATTTGGAGATCTCCAGGCTGCAGTTATACCCTTCTCGTTATACCTACTTTAAGGGTTAGGGAGTTGGGTCTGGGTGACCAAATATCCCGTTTTTCCCGGGAGTCACAATTCGTTGTCGATTAACTTAAAATTAGTGAAGGTGCGATAGGCTGAATCGCACTGATAGAAGTGTTCTCTCTCGCGCACGCTCCACTTCTTCAGTCTCATACAGCACGCGATCAGTTCTCAGTGCTCAAATACACACACAGCAGTTCAAATGTCTATCGTGTGTAGAGTATCTCAAGTAAATAGTCAGTTATGGCTTAAGTGAGGTGGGTGAAACAGGTGGGTGAAAACTGAATGTGTATCAGTATTACATGCCTTCCTTCTTAAATGGACAGCATTCCTAATTATGTGTCATCAATGTTAACCAACAAAAGGTTCTTTATTATTGTCACATACACAATCATACAGGGTATAATCAGTAGTGAAATGTAGGTCAGGACGGGTCTGCTCAATGGACAGTGCAAAAAAATAAAATAAAAGATGAAACATAACACAGGAGAGTATAGGTAAGAAATATAGGTAAGAATAAGATAAAAAATAAGTAAAAAAATAAAATTAAATAAAATAAGGAGTAAAATGTGCAATGAAATAAAATGTGCAATACAGTCTACTGTGGATTTAATAAATATTAATATAAACAGGGATGTGCAAGAGGAATGTGCAAACATGTTGTACCGGGTATGTACACATAGCAGCAATGCGGATGATGGAGAATAATGGGTGTTTTTTACAGTTTATTAAATTGAGTCCTGTAGATATTATGAGACTGAGTTTAGGAGCCTGATGGCCTGAGGGTAGAAGCTCCTCCTCAGTCTCTCAGTTTTTGCCATCATGCTCCTGAAACGCTTGCCAGATGGCAGCAGAGTGAAAAGACGGTTACCGGGGTGATTTGAGTCCTTGATTATTTTTGCAGCTCTGCTTTTGCAGCGTTTGAGGTAAATGTCCTGCAGAGAGGGGAGGGCAGACCCTGAGATGCGCTCAGCTAAGCGCACGACTCTCTGCAGAGCTTTGCAGTCCTGATTTGTGGCATTACTGTACCACACTGAGATGCACTGAGTCAATACACTTTCTATGGCCCCTGAATAGAAAGTTTTCAGGATTGCTGGTGAGACCCTGAATTTCCTCAGCTGTCGCAGATGGTACAGTCTTTGCCTGGCTTTCTTGACCTGTGTTTGAATGTGTGCAGTCCAAGTCAGGTCCTCGGAGATGTTTACACCGAGGTACTTGAAGCTGCTCACCCTCTCCACAGGGGTCCCGCTGATCATAAGAGGAGTGTAGGGCCGCTGCTGTCTCTTCCTGAAGTCTACAATCAGCTCTTTAGTTTTGCTCACGTTCAGAGAGAGACAGTTGTCCTGGCACCATGATGTAAGTCTCTCTACCTCACCCAAGTATGTGGTCTCATCATTGTTGGAAATGAGGCCCAGAACCACAGTATCATCAGCAAATATAACAATAGAAGTGGAGCTGTGAGAGGACACACAGTCGTGTGTGTAGAGAGAGTAGAGCAGGGGACTCAGAACGCAGCCCTGCGGGGCTCCTACGTTCAGGGTGATGGAGTTGGAGGTGAACTGGCCCATTTTCACCACTTGTGGTCTGCCGGTGAGGAAGTCTTGAATCCAGTCACAGAGTGAAGTGTTTAGGCCGAGGTCTGAGAGTTTGACAGCTAGCTTGGTGGGGACTATAGTATTGAAAGCTGAGCTATAGTCAATGAATAGCAGTCTGACATAGTTGCCATTTTTGGGAGGAGTGCAGTACCTGAGAGATGGCATCATCAGTAGTAGGGGTGTAAGAAAATATCGATACACGTGAGTATCGCGATATTTTGTTTGGCGATATTGTATCGATTCTCAAAAACGAAATATCGATATTTAAAAAAAAAAAAAATCATACAGGATTCATGGCAGTTGTTTCGTTTTGAGTTCATATCCCGACCACTAGAGAGCAGTCTGCATCTCTGAACTTAAACAGTGACAGGAAATACTAGCATTGGAGCACACCACTAATGTTAGTGTTAATATAGTTCGCTGCCAGTAATGGAGGATGAAAGAACTGTTCCAGCTCTCGTTTCGGTGTACAAAGCTGAAGTGTGGCGTCATTTGGGCTTTTGTTGTAATGTCCGCCCCGGTCCCGCCGCTTGCCGCGCCCCGTGTGAAAAGCCTTTGCGCGGGGTGCGGCGGGCGGCAGGGTTGCTGCGCGGCTGCAGCGTTCTCTCGTGTCGGGGGCACAGTTGCCAAGTCCGCGTATTATACGCGACTTTGGGCTTCGTTTTTTGTAAAGTTGCGGGAAAAAAATCCCTGGTCGCGGGTTGCGGTTTTTTGGGCTTTGTAACACAGTTCGTAGAACGGGAAGAAGAACTCCTCCTTTTATCATCCGGAACTCCTCCGTGGGGACTCGAGACCGGTGAGTGGTGCAGGTGTCGCTCATCATCATTAACTCCACCGGCCTCGCTCCGTTCCCACGGCTCTCGGCCCCGCCCCACTCGTCACAGGCTTATTTTACAAAATATGGTTGCTTGTTAGGAAAATCTGACAAGCAACTTCGTTTCTTTATGTTCGCCGTATTCTCCAATGCATTGATTGACACTCTGTCTGCTCACAGTTAATAGCCAACCAGTGCAATAATATAAGAGCCGTAGAGTCATTTTCCATATGTTCCGCTCCTCATTGAAGAAAAATCACATTCAAAAAGAAGGCGCGTGACGCTGTAATCCAAGCGATGATAGAAGTAGACGTGGAGGAGTGGGAAGACTTTCTTTCTTTTAGCCTAATTTTTACAATGTTTTATAATGTATTAATTATCACGAGCTGTAATAAAAAACATGTAGTCATATCCTAATACTGAGTAAATACATTTGGTTCAAATAGCCCGGTATGGCAAGATGTCTTAAAATATATTTCTTTTTTTAACATTTAAACTTAGACCACATTATTAGATTACCTTTTGACTTCATGAATACACATTAATGACAGCTTAATGATTTAAAAAAAATATTGTTTATAATATTATTTAATATTTTCTTTTTTACTATAATATATATTATAATTTAATATAATATTTTATATATTATTCTATAATATTTGTGTGGCATTTTGTTTTTTATGTAATTTATTGGATAGTTATGTATACATTATTTTATTTTAAATGGAAGAAAAACCTGTTTATGACCTCAAAATAAAGCACTTTTTCGCTGTACATGGCTGTAACGAGCAGTTTTGTGGAGCTTGGAATTCTATATAATTAATTAAAAACAAATATTGCCACATTGATGGCTCAAGAAGGTGTAATTCATTACACATCATTGTTTCATTTTAAAATATATATATATAAAAAATGTAACCAAGTGTTTAAGTGTAATATTTCTGTAAAGGCTAGGGACAGAAAAATGGACATTTCCATAGAATGACCCCTATATATTTTAGGCTATAAATATGTCTATGTTCCAGCTCTCCTTTGAAGCTCTTGTGCTTTTCTCCTTTTCCATCTCTCCAATCATGGGCGGCGCTAGGGAGGGGCTAGCAGGTGCTCCAGCTCCCCCATGAAAAACCAAAGCACCCCCATAGCACCCCCATAAAAAATGAAATAAAATAAAAAATCCTAAACGAAACGAAACTAACAACAGTTATTGGAAAACTAACTGAAATAAAATGATAATTAACAAAAATAAATAATCGTTTTCGTAATTATTACGTTCTCACCCTTTGGCAGAAAAATAGGGAAACACCTGTAAATGGCGCATCAAGCAATGGGGTTATCTGACAGAGAGACGCAAAGCGGTTTAAAGCAGAGTCCTGCACGGGTCCTGTTTGCTAAACGTGCACCAGCAGTATCTACTTAACAGAACACCTGACCCGTTATCCCACAGCAGCACTAATTTAATTCTGCACCAGACCTGAACCTTTTGACATAAAGACCGCGAGCCGAACCGCACCCGCATTAATCTACAACATCAGGTAGGCAAACTTATTTATTTTCTCGTGTAACACAAGCAATCAAACCAACATTAGGCATTCTAAGTTGGAAATAAAATAAAAACATTTGACTCATTACACATGCATAAATACTGCAATGCAATACAAAGTGATTTTCAGTCACACGTAATGTCAGCATTTTATTTTAAAAATGGATCGGTTCCTTGTGCCAAGTAGGCCTACTATTGGCCTGCCCCCGACTAAAGATTTTTCTAGTCAACTAGTTGCACGTTTATATTAAAATAATAAGTATAATAACCTACTAAACCATCCGTTAATACAGGCATTTAGGCGTATTATTCCGCGCTCAGACGCACACATAGGTCTCTGCACATAAAGCTTGCCGCTAAGCACCTGCTAAAGCAGTGGCGAAGCTACGGGTGGACCCACTTTCAGCTGTGGCCCACCCAATGAAAAGTTAGTAATTTTACAAATGGATGTTATTTATTAAACTATAATAATTATAAACGTCTTATTTCACTATAACTTTATATATTTAGTCTAAATATATATTTAACGTGAGTTTTCATGGTCAATTACAGACATTTTCCCTCGTCCTATAGGTTCACACCATATGGTTGTCAAATCGATGATTCGTCAGTTTCTGTTAGTCCCACCCATAATTATGTTTAGATGTAAGGACATGCGCGCGTTTGAAAATAGTGTTGAACTGGAAAATTTTAATTCAAAATAGTGAAACAAACATCATCCAGTCTTTATAAAGTATATGTTGGATAACCCAAATGAAAGTCTTAGCACTGTATCCGGACCGTCTACAAGACCACCTGCGGGTGATGGATTAAGATCGGAAATGTCTGAGCCAAACATGTTTGAAGCATCACATTATCCGCTAAATAGTTGCGTCCTTTGAAGAAAGAAACACACAAATGTTGTGCTAGATACTGTTCTGCACATTTGCAGTTTTCTACTGTCCTCGATGTTACTCTCATTTGAGCGCGAACTGACAGAGATCTGATTATTATATCACCCGCTAAACCTCGTTGTCCCAGACTGAGGTCATGCTTTACAAACTTACTTTTGTTAACGTTAGTGAATGCATTAACAATGACCAACATTTGTTACAGCATTAATTAATATTTGTTAACGTTAGTTAGCCTAATAAAAATACAACTGTTCAGTGTTATTTTTTTTAGCTCAGGTACGAATTAGAGATAGCCTACTACTTTTAATTTTAATAATGTATTCGTAAATGTTGAAATTAAAATTAATGTTAATCAATGTGAAGTATGATCACGCAATATTGACTGATGGATTGGCAGAGAATGGTTTTTCTGTGAGAAATTATGGTTCTATTCTATTTAAAGAAATACGAGGTAAACGTGTGAATACATAATGTGCACACTTTTGGAGTAAATGTTTGCATGTTGTGTAGCGAAGCACTGGTCAAAAATAAATGTAAGCAAACGTGATTGAATATGTACAGGCTTGGGACTTGTTATTCTATTCAAAATATCCTTACTCCGACTGATTTTGCATTCCTGCAGAAATAAGAACTATAATGTCATTGTAACCAAATATCATACATAGGTCAAATATCGAAGCTATAATCTCACGGTCAAATCAGAATATTTATGTAAAAAACTTTCTGTAACTGCTGCCAAAAATAATCTAGGCTATATATTTATAGCTCCACTGTGATTTGTGACATATTTTCAAGGAAAAAAATCAAAACGTTTTGTTCACAAATCGCACATTTATAATTTTCTGTTGGCAATTTGATATGCAGTTTTCATATGCTACACTTTGCCCACCTGGATTTATGTAGGCCCACCCACTTAAACATTTCTGGCCTCGCCCCTGGGCTAAAGTAATGATTATGAACGCATCGGGGAAAAATAAGACATTTTAATTATTTATTAATAAACTAATAAACTAGTGCTTTCTCAGGCTCGCCATCTCCACAGTGGACGTGCCTTTAATAGAGAAATGCACCTAAATGATCTACATAATCAGAGAAGATTTATTATTATTATTATTATTGTTTTCAAGCTTTCTGCAGATTTATTTCTTATGTCTGTGAGCTGGTTCATTGTTCATTTACAGAGAGTGCATGAGACGACAGAAAGCAAATCCTAAAATGACGGGAGTATAAGCTCTTTCAGCAGGAAAAAATAAATAAATAAATAATTGCGTGCGCGCCCCCATGTCATACAGTAGGCTAAGCGCGATAATACTCCCACATTCCTCATAAACATTTGAAATGCGCCTATAGCGATTTTATTATTCATATAAATAATAATAATAACAACAACCTGTTTTGGTCATATTTACTATTAATTGCCCAGCTCCCCCTGTCATTGATCTAGCACCCCCTCAGCACCTGCGTTCAAAATTCTCTGGCGCCGCCCCTGTCTCCAATCCTGTTCTGCTCACAGCTGATTGAAGATGAGTTTTGTTCCCACTTTTGTTGCAGTTTGCAAATTTTTGTAAAATAAATAAAAGCATGGTTTCAGTGTAATATGTTGCAGGCTCATTTATTGGTAATAAATAATTGATAATAAATAATATTGATGATAATAAATCATCAAAAAATATTGGGCTTGTTTTTGAAGCTGCGGTTGCTTATTTGTCTCGCGAGAGTTGGCAACTGTGGTCGGGGGTGTTTTGTGCAGTCGCGTCGCGGTCTCGCTGATTCCACGCAGAACATAAATATAAACTGAAAAACCTGTGAAATCCAAGTTGAAAGGTTCTGAGAATGTTCAACATCTGTATTCATTTTATTGTTTACATTTGTTTTGTTTTCATTAGAAATCCAGCAAGCACTTTATTTTTCATTAATACTAAGCAGATGTCATTTTTTGCTCAGATCAAAATGTTATGACATTGTATATTACAATTGTAAACTTAAACTGTGAACCTTTTAAAGCAGGGTCTAAAAATATATATGGTCTTTTTTATAAAATACATTTTATACATACATTTAAGTAAAGAATCCTGCAGGCACTTTAATTTTTTCCCCCTTGACTCGTGCTGCACAAAAAGTGGTTTAATAACATTGAATGTTTCAGGGACTGATTATTGCAAATGCAGATCCCAGTGTGTTCTGGTTAAACAATTTTTATTTATTTATTGCTAAGGTTTGCATATAGTGGTGTGCTCTTAATGACAGCTTTCCTAAAAATATCCTATTCCTAAAATAAGAAATATCGCCTTGCTTACAGTATCGCAATGTATCGCAATATATCGTATCGCAACCCCTGTATCGTGATGCGTATCGTATCGCCAGATTCTTGCCAATACACAGCCCTAATCAGTAGACCTATTTGGACGATAGGCAAACTGAAGAGGGTCCAAGGTAGCAGGGATGGAGGAGCATATGTGTTTCTTTAAAAGTCTCTCAAAAACCTTCATGACTGTTGATGTGAGGGCAACTGGACGATAGTCATTCAGGCAAGAAGGTTTACTGTTCTTAGGCACAGGGATGATGACAGATTTCTTAAATGAGGTGGGAATCACAGAGGTAGCAAGGGACTCATTAAAGATGTGAAATAAATGTATACTTGTTAAGTAAATGTACTGTATCTGAAAAATGAGTTTAATTTGTATCTCTACCAAAAAATGAAAATTTATTCCAGTTTTTCCAAATTCAATCCTTGATTCAAATTTATCATAAGCTTAATTGATTTGGTCTAAAGAGAGAAGAATTGATGACTATTTTTTTGTTTGAATACTACATATAAAATAGCTACCAAAATAAATGTTGGTAACTGCAGTTTGACTAAAAGTAATGACTAAAAGTTGACAAAAATGCTAGACTAAAACTATGAAAGACTCAAATTACTAAAATGTGACTAAGACTATTAAGCATTTTCGTCTCAAGATAAAGACTAAGACTAAATCAAAAATGCCTGCCAAAATTAACACTGCTGCCTGTGCAGCATTTGCATGTTCAAGGATCTCTGATGTTGGCTAATAATCACATGACATGCAAGTGAACAATAAAATATTTCATGTTTTTATAGGAATTTGTTTAGACATCTGTCTTTCTGCCTGTCTGTCTGTCTGAAGGATGATGGAAGGACAGATGAATGCAGAGAATGGTATAGTAATGAATGGACTGATGGATGAACCGGAAGATAGACTTCAGCTTGAACGAGCAAATGGACGCACGCATGAAAGTAATGAGGCCATGGATGATTGAAAATTAGCACTCCGGTCAGTTTGTTGAAACATAATGGAGACCGTCTGTCTGACTCATCCTATTGCAGGCTAGGTTGCGCATTTTAATAGAGTCATGCCATTGTCCTGTTGATTGAGTGCCGCCGTTTGCCGTGCCAATGGAGCTCAGGCTTGATTTACTGAATCCTTCATCACTGTTGGAGCTCCAACAAGTTGGTGAAGTGGTGGAGAGATGTATAGCACGAGTATGGTAATGCCCCGCTGCTTTATGGGACGTCCCGTCACTGAATGATCACCCTGCTCTCATTATCTGTCGATTGGGGTAATTGCTGTTTGTCAGGGCCCAGGCTGAATAATGCTCCTTCAATCTAGAGTGGCCTTCATCACCATGACCGATCTGTCTTCACACATCTTGTATGTGTTCTGCTGAGTTTTATTGTACCTTTCATTAGTGGCGTAACAGAACGATTTTGGCTTTGCTTTTCTATCACCAAAATCTCAGAGGCGTAATTGTATTTTAATCACACAGAAATTTCGGAAACAAGCACAAGAAAAGCCATCAGTGTAAACAAACTCAGGTCCGAAATATGCATCATCTGACTCAAGAGGATAATTTACTGCAAGCCTGTCATCCCTCCCCTCTTCTTGACTCTCTAACTGCTTTGGTGTGAGAGTCTCTGGGGCCCCTTAGGGCCCCACAGATGTGTGAGGCCATCCAAAGGTCCACTGTAGTCGAGGCACTGTCAACTCATCCAGGCTAGTGCTTTGATTGAACACTGCTCTAACTGTTAATAAATTCCTGTCACAGCCTATTAAGAAGGCCTTGGAGAGACGGCTGCTCTCATTTATTCTCCACCACTCTCCTCTTTTTTTTCCTTCCCCTCTTTTGCACTCTTTCTTCCTCACTCGCCCCCCTTCTCAATGTTTTTTTAATACCCTGTTAATCACCCCGTCTGTCCTCTTTATTCAAATGAGAAAGTGAGAAATGTGAGAGGAGAATATTTGTAATTTCAAATTGGCCTCTCAGAAGGCAGATACCGTGAGCGTAATCAACAACGGCAGAGGCTGCGGCGGAGGTGGCGGCACGGGCGTTTTCCGTTATCTCCGGAGCAGGGCTGAGGGGCCGTGGTGGAGCTGTGCTCTGATAAACAAACATGCCGGAACCATAATGAGGCGGTTCAGAGTAGACTGTCCTCCCTGTACACACACACACACATGCTCGCAGGAAGCACTCAATTCTCCACATAATTAGTCATTTCATATGTCATCCATTAGAACAGGTTTACCGGCTAGAGGCCTTATAATTGGTGCACACAGGTCAGGGTGGAAGGCCCAGCATGCTTAGGGCATGGAAAAAAGGGACACACTGAAAATAGAAAACATTTCTCAGCGCTTCATTGCGCTTCAGGTTGAGCAATTGCTGTTTGTTTTCCTATTATTACTTTGTACTAGTGGACGAATAATTAGTTGTTTTTTTCATGCGATGGTTGTGTTAACATTTAAACAACAAATTAAAGCCACTTAAGGTCTGGAAGGTCTCACAGTGTAATGTTGGTTTAAACCTAAAACAACAAAAAAAGAAAAAGAGTATTATGAATCTTCTTAAAGAGACATTTCACTCAAAAAGACATCCTTAACCCACCCTCATTTAGTCTTCAAGACACCATTTAATAGCTTTGTGTGAGAAACAGGCCCATATTTAAGTTATTTAGACATTTAGAGATCCTTTTCAGTTGCTAAAATATCTTTGCATTATCAGTGATCAGATTATATACTTTCACCCTCCATAAATCAGTGCTCAAATATAAACTGACACTTCTCTGATTTGTCTTGTATTTGTACTTTTCTTGGCCTACTACCCATGAGGGAATGTGATTCAGTTTCAAAACTAACCCTTTTTGTCTTCTCAGCCAAATCCAGAGTTTTCCCTTTTCTCCCATAAGAGCGGAGAGGCTAAAATTACATCTTTCTCACTTTAGGCTTTAAAATGGAATTACTGCTACACTTTCCCTGAAAGATTTCTATTGCTCATCTCTCCTTTATGCTGCCTGGGAAGCGCTCATTGGAGCCAGATGCAGTAAACCCCTGACAGTCTGAGAAGCGATGAAAGAGCTCGCTGTAAGAAAGGGATGCAGGGACATGCCTGATTGGGAATCACACAATCCTTTCTTTAAAGAAAGCTTTCTCTTGTTTTAACACTGTCTTTAGCACCATTGTGTATTTTTGCATAAAGAAAATGAAGCATATTTTTAGAAGCATTAACAATTTTATGCATTGTAGCACTAGTCAGATTCCAAAGGCAAATCTTTTTTATAAAAATAATATCCTCTCTGGACTAATATATACAGTATATATAGTATAAGTAATTGGGGAAAGTTGATCTGCTTAATTATTCATGAAAATATCAATATTCCAAAAAATATAGTTGTCTAAATATGACGGGACATGCCTTATTTAATTCTGAAATTCAGTACTGGCTAATTTAAGGATTACAAACTGATAACAAGAAAACACTTCAGCTCGCATTACCATTTGACATGCTGTGGTTTCTCTAATACACTCCATTGTATCAATCATTCCCCAAGTGGGTGCCATCTTTCTTTCATCCCTCTCGTCCTTCACCTCTGATCTATGGAGATCCCCTCCCTCCTCCGGCGTCTCGGTCTCATCACATTGTGTTGGGGCTTTAGTTCCTCTCTGTTTAGTTTCTCCATCAATCCTTTCACTCCCACTTGTACCAGTCGCAGTGCTCACACATGGCGCACTGTTTAGCTCAAAACCGAAATGTTGCTTTCAAGATCTGATGAACTTTTCAACCTGAACATTGTGTGTTTAATTGAGTTTAGGTTCTTGTTTATGAATTGCTCTAGTGGAACGAAAATAATGAGACGTTTGAGAGAGGAAAGGAGATCATTTGCAAATCATTTGCAACTAGATCGGTTTATCTTAATTCAGCAGACAGCCTACATACATATCTGTGTTTATAGTCGCAGATGGAGTGGGCAGGGAATGGTCATGAAGGGTTGATACAAGCACTGTAAACGAAGTAACAATAAACAGCAAAATCAATACTGCAGGCTGACAGCAGTCTTGTGTTGCAAGATTGAAAAATGCTGGGGAGCAGAGCAGTGATCAATGGAGACAACCTTCAATACTTTGACATTTCACACACAGTCTCTCTTTACTGCGGCTTATACTCCGGAGAGCATTTGGAAAAGAGTTTTACAGGTTTTCATTTGTGGCGCACGGTGAAGCAAGTACCATTATTACTGTTGCCTGTACTTACGAACCAACCCCATTTATGCTGTAGACATGAGTTTGTAAAATTATGCAACTTGTTAAGAAGCATGTTTCCATTATTTTCTAAGTGATTAGACATAATATACAGATGATAAAATTGGTGAAAATCCTATAGATGTCCAATGAAAGAGGGATTCAAACAGTATAACGACCTGAATATATGTGGGCTGTGTTCTTCTTATTAATTTAAATTTAAAATTTAATTTAATTTAATTTAATTTAATTTAATTTAATTTAATTTAATTTAATTTTATAAATATAAATATAATTTATAAATTAAAAAATTAGATTAATTTACATTTATAAATACAGATTACTTTAGAAACTACTTTTTTATGTATAACTTTGGAGTCTCTGGAATCTCAGTCAAGTTAACCTCAACAGACCTTGAATGTTAAAGATTTTTATTGGTTGCTCCATGTATAGGATCATTCTGTTATAAGTAAATGCAACACTCACTTTTATACAATATTTCACGAGTTCACCCTTACATCTAATCTGATAGCAAATAGTAAGCATATTTTGGCTTGCTGTCCTGGGGGAGGGCTCCGAGCCCGGAATATGGCCCGAACCCAGAGAACTCCCCCTTATCCCTAATATGGGATAAAAACAGATTAGGGGTGAGGAGTTGGGGTGGAGGAGGGATGCCGGAAAACTGTCATTGGACAGAGGTAGGCAGGCTGCATATATATATATACACGTATTGTGCTCGTTAGGATAGTTAGCTAAACGAGTTGCACCTGCGCCAAATTAGTTGATTATCTGATCGTGCTCCTCCCGAACCTTGTTAATAAAACATCATGTAACGGGGGTCTTTGCTCCATCTCTCTCTGTACACCAAGGGGTCCTTCGGAAAGCAACCTTTGTATAAGCAAGCATCATGTTCTGTAGGTGACTTGCACAAGCAAGCACCAATTTTTTTTCAGAAAATGTAAACATCTAGTTGTATTTTTAGCTGTCTTTCAAAGACTTTGGTATCTTTTCTGCTTGAATTGTCAACTATGTCTAAAGGAATTTTGTTGAAGGGCAGTTGCACAGTATTTTTTTTCACTGTCACTCATCATTTACTGCATTCTTGCCATCAGCAGTCTTCTCATGTAACACACAGAGGGGCCATCTGGCTTCAGCTTTGATCAAAATAAACAGCTGATGAAGCTAGTTCAATTTTTGGATGTTCAGCAGCGGCATTAATGCCAAAAGAACACACTGTCCACATCATTTACTCTACAAGATAGTCGACATGGGAGAGATAATGCTAATTCAAAGAAAAGACTAATGCCATTCACATCTGTTCAGGGAAATGTACCAACAGTGCTTCATTCATTTATTCATTTAATTGAATTTAAAGCTGCAGTCCGTAACTTTTTTGGTTAAAAATGATCCGAAATCAATATTTGAGAAAGTACATAACCAGCCAGTGTTCAAAACTATCACCTTACTTTAGCCCTATTCACTGCGGTAAGCTAATAATAATGTTTTCTAATTTGAGTGGTACAGGTAGGTTTTCGAGGGAAATTCGAGCATGGCACTGCGTCATTATGTCATGTCTGTAATCATAAAGATGTTGTCCCGGCTACTAGACTATATTGCCTGTGAGGATCCTGCAGGTGGCTGCTCATTTATAGCCTTTTCTCACAGCAGCTAGAATAATTAAATGTATCATTTTGATGGCTGATTGTAATCCAGAAAGGATTATGTGTTTATGATTAAATTATATTCTAGTATTAAATGTGCTTCTTATTACAGATACACTGTACAAACTTTTACTATGATCTACTCAATTTTTTTGGTGAAACATTTTTACACAAAAAAATATTGAGTACATTTTAAAGGGGTGAAATCATTGAAATATACTTTAAGAATCAAGTAAATGTAACAAAAAAAAAATTAAGTAGATTCAAATAATTAGATTAATTAATCTCATAAATAAAATTGAGTAAATATAATTAAAATCCTTAAGCAATGCAACAGAAATTCTAGATCAAAACACACTAAAAAATATACAATGTCCTATATTTACTTTTTTACTTATATATTTTAACTGTATTTACCATTTACTATGTTAGTACTTTCCAATAAATATAACAATGATAAACAAAACACATTATTTTAATGAAACATTTATTTGTCAAATTTGACCATAACTCCAATTCAACCATACTTTGCAAATGACAACTTGTTGAATAAATTTTAGCCACTGAACTGTGGATACTTACAAACATACAAAATTCATCAAAAATAACATTTAAAATTTTAGACATTAACCATTAATGTCTAATTTGGCATTTACTTGCCAAATTAGACCAATGAAAAAAACATGTCATTAAAGGGATGGTTCACCCAAAAATGAGAATTCTGTCATTAATTACTCACCCTCATGTTGTTCCAAACCTGCAAGACCTCCGTTCATCTTCGGAACACAATTTAAGATATTTTTGATGAAATCTGAGAGCTTTCTGATCCTTCAAAGACAGCAAGGGCCCTAACATGATCAAGGCTCAGAAATGTTGCAAGGGTATCGTTAAAATGGTCCATGTGACATCAGTGGCTCAACCGTAATTTTATGAAGCTACGAGAATACTTTTTGTGCGCAAAGAAAACTAAAATAACTTTATTCAACACATACAGTTGAAACACATGGACCATTTTATCGATGTCCTTACTGCGTTTCTGGGCCTTGAATTTTTCGGTTCCCTTACTGTCTATGGAGGGTCAGAGAGATCTTGGATTTCATCAAAAATATCTTAATTTGTGTTCTGAAGATGAACAGAGGTCTTACAAGTTTGGAACGACATGAGGGTGAGTAATTTATGATAGAATTTTGGGTGAACTATCTCTTTAACTCTAGTTCAACCTTGTATACTTTGTAAATGACAACATGTTAAATAAATTGAAATTTTAGCCACTGAACTGTGGCTGTGCAGACTTACAAAGAAACAAATCATCAAAAATTACTTCTTAAATTACTTACAAAAATTCAACGGCCTGAGGCGGAGTACAATTAAAACCTAACATTAAAGACAACAACACCCAACCAAAATGTATTTTTACAATTATACAACACATGGACGATGGACAATAATCTATGTAATCAGGTAATTTTTTAGTCTCTGAACCCTTGTTTAAAGTTTCAGTGGATCCAGCTCCAGGAATTTTTTTTTGGAAGACCTCCAAAGTATATTTAAAGGGTTAGTTTACCCCAAAATTAAAATTAGCCCATGATTTACTCACCCTCAAGGCATCCTAGGTGTATATGACTTTCTTCATTTAGACCAGGGGTCACCAAACTCGGTCCTGGAGGGCCGGTGTCCTGCAAAGTTTTGCTCCGACCCTAATTAAACACACCTGAAGCAGCTAAATCAAGGTCTTACTAGGCATACTAGAAGCTTCCATGCAGGTGTGTTGAGGCAAGTTGGAGCTAAACTCTGCCCTCCAGGACCGAGTTTGGACAGCCCTGATTTAGATGAATCCAATCTGAGTTATATTAAAAAGACAGCTATATAATATAATATGATATAATAGTTATACGTATAATATTAATATACAATAACATAAATTATTGTATATAATATCTGTAGAGACATTATTTCCAGGTCCAATACATGGCTGGTTTTGTGCACGTCAGCAAGTCATTGACAGATTTTTTCGAGTTTATCCCTATTTTTCCCAGTCTTTGAAGCATATTTCCTACATTACTTATTTTAGGGGTGACCCCGAATAGTCGACGATTCGATGCTTGGATAGGAGGAGCCTGATTCGACTCCCAATCTCACAGTCGAATATACGCGGGGTGTTATGATCGTGCCAATTTGGCTATATAGTAGGGATGTAACGATTACCGATTTGACGATAAATCATCATAAAATTCCCCACGGTTAGTATTACCGTTTCATATTTTAATTATCATTAAAACCGTATTCGATTACCGTGATTTGAACAACTCACGATAAATAAATACTGTCCAGCATAAAGCGCAGTTAAGTAAGTCTCACGTGCGCACAGCAGCAGAGTAGTTTCGTTTTGAGTGAAAATAGGGCGGAAAAGCTGGGAGGTTTTAAAAGACTGCTGAGGGAATTATACAAATGAATATATGAATGAATGAATGTACCTCTGAAGGTTCTGACTGTCTTCAGAAACGATTCGATGGCATTTTGTTTTCATCTTCGCTCCATGTAATACCTAAAGAAAGTGTTTAATCGCAATACTGCTTTGTTCACAGAGTTTACGTGAAACAGCTGTTATTCAGCTTTTCCATATAAAGCGTCACCTGCTGTCAGAGAGTGGATTTATAGAGACTTATATTTACATTCAGCCTGTGCAGTTTCTGTCTGGCCAAAAACAGACCAAATTTGCATGCCCTACTGTAAATTTTGACTGACTGATGAAAAACAAGCTTATGTGGATTCTACACATTTAAACAATTCAGATAAGTTATCTAGAATTATTTATGGAGCAGATAAAATACATATAATCATTTATTAATCAATTATCATTTTGACTTAACCCTTTTCTTTATTTAAAGGCTGAAATGTGAGGTTTACCTTTTTATGAAACCTTTTCAAAGTTTATTTGCTATTAAACTGTTCTCAGTCAAGTTGTCATTTAAAATCTGGACATCATTGGTAATGTTATTGTTTTAGTGATTATGCAAACAAAAAGTCATTTTATTTGTTGTTTGTTGATTTTTAAATATAAAACTTGAAGTGATTTATGTGTCAGTACTTTTTGAAAATCTCCAGCACACTTTTACAATACCGTGATAATACTGATAACCGTGATAATTTTGGTCACTATAATCGTGATAAGAAATGTTCATACCATTACATCCCTACTATATAGGGGTGCTCAAATGTCAGATTTCACATAGATCAAACGGTTTTCTCCCAATAAGTTAATATATAGCCTATATATATATATATATATATATATATATATATATATATATATATATATATATATATATATATATATATATACTGTATATATATATAATAATAATGCAAAAAAAAATCTGAAAAGAAAGAAGCTTTAAATAAATATTTTAACGTGCGTGAAAAAATCCAATCAACCCTACAGATTTAAGTTTCACTTTCCATAATCGGTGACTGACAGAAGCATCTTGTGGCAGGGATTTAAATCTTTAACAAGACTCTAATTGACACAGGAAGAGTGAAAGACTGGATTTTTTTCCGATCAGGTAGGGTACAAGTGATTTCAAAACATTTCTATATATCGTGTATTATTTATCTCGTACAAGAGTAAAGCGACAGTAAAGCGCCACAGTAAAGCGCTTGTAGTACTACGGTGATTATCACTTAAGTGCGCAGCGCGAGCAGTACAAACAACAATGTAGAATATTAATAACTATGACTGGGACTGTCATATACATAACATAATGAGAACACTATTATAATAAAACGCTGTGAATTTTTAGAGTTTAGTTGCCGTATTGCTGCACGTTGTTGCGTGAAGAACGCGTCCACAAAATTAGTTCATTCAGAGCCGCACAGACACGTTCATGCATTCAGGGCACTTTGTGCTGATAGCCTATAAGTCGTAATATAACGTTCTGTTGTATAAATAACGAAGCGTATTCTATATGAGATAAATGATGAGTTAAATCCCATTGATTAAAAAAACTGCTAAATGCTTCATTCTACGTGGTTATCTTCAGCGCGCGCAGCTCAAAACAGAAATGCAGAACATTAATAACTACTGTCATATACATAACATTATAATGAGAGCACTATTGTAAAAAAATATTTTGGCCCTGCCCCCAAACATATGACTCTACTATCAGTCGACTATCGGCAAGATTCAAAAATTCTGATTTGACTTTGAAAATCCGTAGTTGGGGACACCCCTAACTTATTTTATTAATTTTTTGTTCAGTCATTTAATTTACATGTTTATTTATATATTTTCTGCCCTTTTTATTTCATTTGTATATATATATATATATATATATATAAGAGTAAAGTACAATCAAAACCTTATATTACAATCACATTGCACTTGAATAAATTTAAAAGTGTAATCTGCCGATTGCCCTGCAGGTGACCTCATTACTCTGTCTTCTTAAGATGCACAAGTGCTTTACGATTACTCCAGAGCACTCGTAAATCTACGATGATTTTCAAGTGCTACTTAAGTTACGATGCATTTGGGAAACAGACCGTAATATTAAGATCAGTCATACGATCGTTTTAATAACTTCTTAGGGCTTACGATGCTTTTTGAGAAACTTCTTTCGTCTGAAAGAAGAAAGTCATAAACACCTAGGATGCTTTGAGAGTGAGCAAATCATGGGCTAATTTTAATTTTTGTGGTGAACTAACCCTTTAAAGTTATTGGGGTATCACAGGTCCAAGGCATATGGCAATCCCACAAGATAGCAGCAGGCTCTGCTAAGATCACCGAGTTTGTTGAAGACAGCTAATTCCTCTTGAACACCAAATAGGTGGATCAGCAACATCCTGAAGACACAAATATAAAGAATAACAGGTTAGAGCTAATATTCAACCTGTATGTTACAAGACAAGGACACAGATAATATGGTTCATATCACCTGAAGAAGCAGACCATCTTCAAGGTGCTACAAATCATGACTAAAAAGTTAAATCTCAAACATCAAGTTTACCCCCTCTAAGCTTGTTATAAACACCAGCCCCGTCAGAATGGTCATGTGGGAGACATTGCAACAACTTACAGCAATATTCTTATTGAACAGTGGACTTTACTGTTGGAACCTATATTATCCTTGATTCTGAAAAGACACTTTTAATCAGAGTATCACTTGCAAAGATTCTGAATGACACCAAATGTGGATGGACTTACAAGACTGCCAAATATTATCTATATTTTGAAATAATTATGATCAAAGCTTTGTTGTTTTTAAAGAAGTAGGTGCCATCCAATATGTAGGTGACGTTTTTCTTCTAAAACTGTTCTCCTTGGTGATTCGTATCATGCAAGTTCCCAGTTCTTGTCTCTTTGAGAGTAGATAAAAACATATAGGCAACATACATACATAGTCTGGCCCAAAAAAATAAAAAATAGACAGAATTTGCATGCCCTGCTATAAATTTTGACTGGTTGATGAAAAACAAGCTTATGTGGATTCTACACATTTAAACAATTCGGATAAATATTTCATAAATTTCATTACAAACTGTTGTCAGTCATGTCATGTTTTGTGACCTGTGTTTCTACATTTATAAATATAATTATATTGAAGCATTATAGTAAACTGTACTTACCTCCTGCCTTTTGTTATTCTTTTGAAGTTTTTGGACGATGACATCTATGCTGTAAAACAAATGTTCAACAGTTTTGCCAAGAGATTCATAACTTTACACTTCAAATTAATAACAGTAAGGTAGTGGCTGACTGCCCTTACGAAAATTAGTCAGTGTTAATACAAAAAAAAACATGGTTACTGTAGTTAAACCATGGTAAACACAAATTAACCATGGTATCAAACATTAATACATTAACCATATCTTAACCATGGTATTTGTAGTAAAACCATCCTATACAAATGGTAATCAATCTGCCAAAAACATGGTTACTACACTTTACTACAGTAAAACCATGGTTGATTTTGGTAAAGATGAAAAAGAAACTCGTCCCTCGACTTAAGCGTGATAACTTCTTCACTAACGTTATGCCTCCGTATTTGAGTGATTCCGGATGACGTTTCAGCGGTGCTTTGATACAATGAGGCAGTCATAGAGGAGGCAGTAGGGGCTCTTGGGAAACTTTGCACCGAGTTTACAGTTGTAATTACGAGTTATACAAAGAGATGGTAGCTTTTTACACACAGTATATTGTAGTTTCGGCTATTCCGACATGGTGTGAACTCACCCAGAGAGACGGCCGATTAAAAAAAGTTTTTTTTTTCAACGGGCCACTAACGCGGCTGCAGCACACCGGGATTTGTCCTATTAACGTTACACCAGTCTAACGTTACTTACAATTGCTGGACTACGGATAGACTAGTTTAGTCGTTGTTTTCTGCAATTACTCATTTTGCTCATAACCGGTAACAATGACGAAACGGCTCGGCGGTTAATAGTAATACGGCCCCTCCCCCTCATACAGGGGCATGCTATGCTGCGTTAAAACAGGAAAAAATTTACTAATTTTACATACATTTCAAGTTGCCGAGCTGTATTCACTGTATTTTAGCTGAATATTTGGTGGTTTGAAAAAATAAAAATAAACCTACAAAGTCACAGTGATTCTAGAATTGCCCCTTCCAAAAAGTAGTTAATAGTTAACGTTACCACAGAACAGCAAGGCTGCAACCGCATTCAAAAAATTACACCGAACGTTTTGTGTACCCGAAAACACAGCCAATATTTCTTTACCTTTTGATAACTGACTACTTACCAGT
The DNA here is from genome assembly GCA_023376895.1 of Aspiorhynchus laticeps. NCBI lineage: Eukaryota > Metazoa > Chordata > Actinopteri > Cypriniformes > Cyprinidae > Aspiorhynchus > Aspiorhynchus laticeps. The sequence continues at coordinate 34,303,126 of CM041793.1, forward strand.
ATTTTAAAGGAGTCTTAAGGTGGTTTTAGCCTCAGTTTTCTTTCTTCTTCTTCTTCCAGTTTTCTTTCTTGTGACCAGCAAGCAGATTTTCCCGTCGTTGAGAGCAGGGTCGTTGTGTTCACGTGATCACAATAACCGCGAAACTTACTCAATTTTTTAAGTAGATGCAAAATACAAAAATAAGCAGCAATTTCTGTTCTTAAAACTGACAAGTTTTATTGCAACATTCTCAAATATTTTCTTTTAAATGTACCAAAAATATTAAGGACATGTGAAAAATACAATTTGTTAGTTAAATGCTTAATATTTTTATTAAAACATACTTAAGTAGAACAAGTAAATTTGAGATGAAATAAACTGTGGGACTTTTACTCATTAATTTTGGTAAACCCAAGTCAAGTAATCTCTTAAATGATATTCAGAGATTTTATTAAATTAATACAAGTTTTTATTTTTGTAATATTTACAAAGCCTCTGAATTATTTTTTTACAGTGTAGCCTGGGATTACACAAGATTTGTATTTTAAAGAAAACCAATTCGAAGAGAGCATAGTTTGCTTTTTGGGTTAAAAGAATTTCTTAATATGACATTTGAATGGTATGACAATTAGAGATTAGACTGTACAGAAATTTTAATCTACACGCTAATACACACTATACTCATTGTCACGCAATGCTGATGTTGTTAATATTAATAATTTGAGAATAAAGTATAACAATAATAATAATTTGCACGGTTTGATGTGATATGAGCTAACCGATCATTAGATTTAATCACCATTGGTAGCGCGATTTATTGTAATGATTTGTTTCCTCAGTTGGTCAGAACAAACGTGGCAGACTTGTTACTTACTTGTTCAAATGGCAATATACAGTGAAAATTCTTATTTGGGTCATATATACCAAGACGTAGGCTAGAATCTGTGATTGCGAAGTACAGTAAACATCCACACCGGTGCGGTGACTGACAGGTACTCATTCACCTCAAATGAATTCACTTCTGCGCTGGAGCCGTGCCGACTCACAACCCACACAATCAAGATAATTCCAGGTTTTCAAACAGAGATGGCGACAAAGAGGCAAAACTTATGGACTGCAGCTTTAATTTAACGTAATTTACCCAGACCCTTGACAGTCATTTCTGACTTAGTTTAATAACATGACATGCCCAAAAAAAGAAAAAGAAAATGTTATATATATATATATATATATATATATATATATATATATATATACTAGGGATGTGCATCTCCATAACTGAGGCCGATGCGATATGCATCTCGATGCATAGCCAATGATACAATACAATGAAGATACATATGAAGCAGCTAGCGATGCGATATGATTCACCTCTATTATGATGCAGTGCGATTCGATTTCGATTCGATTCGATGCAATACGATCCAATGGAAAAAATATGATCGCTTTTATTTCTTTGGTTCAGACAGACAGCAAATCATAAATTAACTTATGTGTCTTCTGACTTCTAACGCCTCGAGGCCTATTTCATAAAACAAGTTTACCAAATAGGCCAGGCTTATTTCAGTTAGTCTGACTCACTGTCAAATGATTTGGTTCCATAAAGCAAATTTCACTGCATAATCAACCTCAGTCACTGTGGCTACTTATGCTGGAAAGCTAACCTGGTTGAGGGCAGGCTAACTGTCAGGCTAAACTGAGCTCCTCTAACACTGACCAATAGGAACGCAATGTTACCACTGACTCTCTCACATACTATCATAGCCATGCAGCCTTTCTCTCTGGTTTTATAACAGCTGTACCTTTTATAGTTGGAACAGATAGCATTAGAACGTTACAATCTAACATTGCTCTTTAAAGCATTAACAATCACTAAACTAAAAGTTAAAATCACTAAATTAAAACTACATTTTAACTGCTATAAGGAACACACATTAACTCATCTGAGTTTAGTAATTAGGACTGTATTAGCTTACATTTTATTTACCCATTACAATAATCCCTTTACAGATACTGCTATCATAAAATGCATATTTGACTCAGAATTATTGCGCTCCGTCTGTTTAGCGCGCATGATCGACGACATTAAGGGTTTCTTAAGAATAAGCATGCACAAATTAGTTAGATTGTGTGAGCTCACATTGTCGTTTATAACCGCTTTAGCCCCGATTGATTTGTTAGGTTATTTCAAGTCAGGTTTTGGACTTTAATCCCCGCTTTTCTCTCCGTGGTGTTGTTGTGATTCGTCATATTCACGCACAGCGGGGATAAGAGAACGCGCTTGAGAAACAGTTTCGAGAGGAGAAATCAATCTACATATAAAATATTGGTCACAGATTATTGGTCACTTTCTAAACAATAAAAGTGTAGCGCATCCACTAGTAATTATATATAAATAAATATTTTTTTATCGATGCAAATATGTTAGAAACGATGCATCACGATATAAATGCCAACTCGTATCCGATGCACACTTTTTAAACCGATGCATCGCATCTTTAACTTTTTTTGCTGATGCACCGAGCGAATCAGGGAATCTTCCCATCCCTAATATATATATATAATACACATAAATGATGACTTCGTAGAGCATTTGTAAGGAAAATACCGACGGGCGAGACCGCACACTTCAAGTGTAACATCAAACAAAGTGCGCGCCTCTCACAGCGCATCCTGTGCAATGAAGCCTGTGAATGTCCTTGTAATTCGCTTCAACCTTTCCGAACTTTTAAAGATTATTTTACGGAAGGTTTGAGTGGTTTATGTGTGTGAGGAATTGGAAGCAAGCAGAATACGTGTGTTTCTAAAGCAAACTCGGCATCATCGCACATCTGGTTAAAAACTAAGCTCAGAATCGATTCTGAAATTCCCAGAATCGTTGAAGAGAGAATCATGATGCATCGATGGATCGATTTTTTTCCTCCCACCCCTACGCTGTGCCCTTCAGCAGAAATATACAGAAAATTAATAGTAACCAAACACTAAATTCTAAGTTAAATATAGATGAACCCCTAAAAGCTATAAAAGTTATTGATTTCCTCTTTTTTATTTTGTTCTTGGATTAATAATAGTTCTTGGTGACATCACAGCAGCTGGTTATTATCTTATTTGTCTGCTATTGCTTTAAAAGCTGCTGCTGCTGAACGTGACACATGCATCTTATTTTCTCACAACTCTCTTTATCTTTTCTGACTCACTTCAGGTCTTAGTCTCTACTAATGAGCGGACGAGTTGAATTGGGTGTGTTAGATGAGGGAGACAGTGCTGGGGGCCTCAGGACAGTTTTTAAAACCATTTCAGAGACATGTTCTTAAAAGTGACGCATATATAACATATTGCATGCATGCACACAGTTTTAAGGCAGCTTTAATCGCCTTTTTGGTAACTTCATGCCTTAACTGACGGCATAACTAGGACATTGCATGCACGTAGTTTTTTTCGCTGTTTGATATGAAATGATACAGGCTACAGCGCGCGCCGGCACCTTTATGCGTTTATTTGAAGAGCGCGCACTACGAGCACAGTATCTTTTCTGCGCTCGTTTGAGTCGCGCCTGGCGTGGAGGCGACGTTAGAGCGCGCGTCTGAAATGTCTCCCATTTGATGTGGTCATAAAGATGTTCTGCATCTAAATAAACACAATCCTTTTCAAGAAAAATGAGACGGAGGCAGCAGTTGTGAATGGGGTGGCCAACCCTAGCCCCGCCTCTGCGTTAATTGCATTAAATATTTTTAACGCGTTAATCTGAAAAAATCAATGTCCTGCGTTAACGCGCTAATTTTGACACCACTAATAAATATATATATATATATATATATATATATACATACACACACACACACATATATATATATATATATACACACACACACACATATACACACACACACGTATGTGTGTATGTATGTATGTATGTATGTATGTATGTATATACACTGTATATAAACAACTTGTTAAACCCTAAAAAGTGTTACACGAGGGTGAGCAAATGATGGCAGAATTTTTTGTTCAAAGCAAAAGAGGTTTGTCCTGATTAGACTAACAAAATTTTAAATTGCGATTTCTGCCACAACTGTTTTTTAAACGTACTAATCTTGCAACTTAATTATCAAATATTAAAACAATTTTGCTTTGGAAGTTGTATTCAAAATCCACTCGGCTCAGAAATCTTAGGGGGCATGTGCTTTTGAGATATGAATGGGAATGACGCTTCTGGATTCAATCTAGTCAACGTTTTGAGAAAGAATAAGCAGTCTTTAAATAAGCAGAACACAATAGTTGCATTAAAGATGTTGTGATGTCACCTGGATTAGAATGAGGTGGTACATCCTTTCCCGCTCTTCAATCAGTGTAATCCCCTTGCTTCACTCCCAGACACTTACACTAGTAATTCCTGCTCAATCTCAGCGAGCAGAAATGCTGAAATGAGTCGAGAGAGACAAGGCGGATTAGCCATGTGGAATCCAAGGTCACAGTTTTTATAATGAAGGCTTGTTCTACAGATAATTTCTGCATTTCATTTTATTCTATTTAAATTTTCTTAGTTTAAAATAGTTTCACTTTGATCAGTCTCTGCAATAAACATGTTCTAACTGGTATTTAAGCCACACTTCTCAATAGCTCTCTTGTTTTAGATCTTTTTTAATCCATTCAGACCTCAGAGACTAATTTGTGCTTCTCACAGTTTTGGGTGCCAATGAAAAAACACAAATTTTTCTTTGCAAAATGGTGCACTGGTGCAAGCACGTCATCCAGCTGTCACTCAGAGTGTAAAACATAACACATTTGAACAAACCTGAATTTTAATAAGTCCGCATTTCATCAAAAACTCTTCCCTCTGTGCCCATTATCGAGGGCGGCTGCTTTGATCTCATCATGAGTCGATGAGGTAAGAGATTCAGATGAAGGGAGAGGCGAAATGAGACGCCATGTTTAAGCCTAGGACTGAATTATATGAAAAAGTAAAAGTAGTTATTCTCTTCTGATTGTCTTCTGCAAAAGCCACTTAATGAATTTATGATTAGGCAGCAAAATTCAAATAGTCATTAAATATAACTTATTATTGTTAATGATAATTAGCAGTACTAAAAGGAATAGTTAATAAAAAAAGAAAAGAAAATTCTATTATCATTTATTCACCCGCAGGCCATTCCAAACCTGTATGACTTTCTTGTTTAAAAAGTAATGTTATGAAAAATGTCAATGAAAGTCAACTGTTGTTTTGACTCCCATTGACTGTCATTCTGTAGGCAAAAATGAATGACATGACAGTGAGTAAATAAGTATATTTCTGGGTGAACTGTCCCTTTATTAGTCAGAACATCACTGCACAAGTACATACTAAAGTGCAAGTGTGTAGGTTATTAGACTTCAGGTCACATTGACTTCACATTTATTAAGCAGCCCACAGTGGCTTTCAGTGCTCGATAAGAAGAAGCAACTTTGTCATGAGAGCTGAGCTGCCACCAACCAGTTGCCTTCATGCTAACTTCTGAAAGCTCCTGTCTAAATGCTGAAAGCCAGTGGGATGACGAGAGCCCTTTATCACAGTTAACATCTGTACTGAGAATCATGATCAAGTGAGACTTTACCTCTCTACTCTATGAGAGACTTGTGTCCTCTGAGCTTGCCTCAGGACTCCTGTTTCAGTGCTTGACAACAAGTGCCTCAGACTCTCTTCTTGTCAGTGTTCCTGGAGCAATCATGATCCAGGTTGACCCTGCTAGGAAAGGAAGAAGCGATCAATGTAGTGTTCTGCCCTGTACCAGCTGGGACCTGTTCACTTATACTGAGTTTTTATGTTTTAATGGTGCTAGACAGGAGTTCAGCTCACCAGGGTCATCTCTTACTGCTGATCCCGTCAGGCCTGTTGCTGGAGCTCTGAATTTTCCTAGTAGGTAGACTGTCTTAGAGAAGTTGCATCTCTAAGTTCATCCATTGTCATTGCCTGCTGTGAGCAATTTGCCTGAAATGTATTATGTCTTTAGTTTTTTTTTAAGTGTGAACTTTTGTTCAATCAGATATAGATATTAAGTCTATAGGCTGCCATTTAAATGTTTGGGGTAAGTTTAAAAAAAAAAAATAGCAAGGATGCATTAAAATTATCAAAAGTTACAATAAAGACTTTTACATTGTTACAAAATAGCTCATTGCCACAGTTGTAAAAATTATGATTTTCTTTCTTCCATGTGAGAGAGTTTGGTATCACTATGGCTTTGTTTCCAAGCGGACTGTTAAAAAACATGACATACACATCTCCTGGAATCATCGGATGTTCAACCAACAGTCTATGGGAATGGGGCCTGATGCGGAGACTATCTATTGATCAAAGAATAAAAAAAAAGATCACTTTTTAAAAAAAAAAATTAAGCAGCACAACTTTTTACATTGATTATAAGAAATGTTTTGTTTTTTTAAAACCAATCCAAATCAGCATGTACAATTTTTTTTCTGAAGGGTCATGTGACACTGGAATAATGGCTGCTGAAAAAAATAATTTTACATAGATTTTATAATATATTAAAAGAGAGAGATTTTTTTTTAATGTAAAATTTCACAAAATTACTGTTTTTACTTTATTTTTGATCAAATAAATGCTTTAGTGAGCATTGAAGACTTTCAAAAACCAAAATATTATCAACCCCAAGCTTTTGAATGAGTGTATATTTTGAATAGCTGACATTATTTTATTGAAGGCAGTTTTCAATTTGTGTGTAAATTAATGTCTGTGATTAACATTAGTTGTAGAAACTTTTGTTAAATAGCCATCAATTAAGCAGTTTTTATACATTCATGCAAATTATATATTTTTTTAATTAAAATGTATGTTTTATATATATATATATATATATATATATATATATATATATATATATATATATATATATATATATATATTGTTTTTTAAAATTAATTGTTAATTGAAATTATTTTCATCTATTTAAATATCTTGATATTTATATTTGTATGTATATATTTTAAATTTATACAATTAAATTAAAGTGTATACTTTTAGTGCTATGATTGCTCGCCATTTCTTTCATTTTTAAATACTATTTTTAATCACCTTTTACCTTTTTACAGTTCACCTAAATGTTCCTGCAAGATAGAAAATAATTTTTTAAAACTGCAAATATCCTTTAAATGATATGAGATACTAATTTGAAAAATAAAAGCAAAATACTGTTTAAAATAAATGTATTTATGTAAGTATTATTTCCTTTATTTAACCAGGAAATCACATTGAGATATTGCTATCTCTTCACCCAGTGAGACCTGGAAGTATAGCATGTCACTGCTTGAAATGTCATGTCAGCTCATCTAATAAACTGAATATATTAAATACTTGTATCTCTGTGTCCATCGTTAGGTACATTTGTGTAGTACAGATCAGCACACTGCTTTGCCTCCAGAGCTGTCTGAATTGTTTGTGGCAAGGATTCAGCAAATCATGCTGGAAGAATTCCTCAGCGGTTCTAGCCAGGTTAACTCAATACAATCACACAGCCTCTGCCCATTTACAGGCTGCATGAACTTCTCATTTCAGCTCACCCCAAAGGTACTCTATTGGATTGAGATCAGGGGACCGTGTTGCCATTGGAACAAGCTGAAGTCGCAAGCTATTCCCACAATAGAACAAGGTGGAGATGATGAATGCTTTGTGACATGGTGCATTGTCCCAGTGGAAGTAGGCTATTCATTTCAAATGGGTTGACTGTGGCTATATAGAGATACAGATGGTCAGTAACAATGCTCATACACTACAGCATCTAAATAGAGCACTGTTTGCATTTAAGAGGCCTGTAGTGCACCAAGCAAACAGTTCCTGTACTATTACACCACCAGCAGCTTGCACCATTGACATGAGGTGGGCGGGTATAAGCGCATTATTCTTCTGCTGTGGCCCAACACCATGAAGCTTCAGAGATGCTCTCCTGCACAAAACTGTTATAAAGAGTGTCAGTTTGAATGACATTTTCCTCTAGCCATTTTCTTTAACAAGGTGTTTTTGGCCAGAGAACCTCTCGCTGTTTCTAGCCTGCTGTGTCCAGTACAACACCAGCAATCATACAACAAAGTGGCTCGTATCACATTTATCCCCTTTTCAGTTTGGTCAAAAAACAGCTAAACATCTCGACTTTATCGGCTTGCTTTTTGTGTTGAATTGCTGTCACGTGTGTTAAACAAGTAGATCTCAAAAACCTGTCTCTGAGTATGTAAGCATATAGTCCTTTTCATGAAGCAGTTAAAAACAATATATCGAGGCTACTTATGGTGATGTTAACTATTTACAGTATGCAACAGTGCTTCCTGCATCGCTTTTCAGTGATGATCTCCAGCAACATGGTAAAAGAAATCACGTTTTATCTGAGTTATGAATGTGAGTTGCAATGTGAATTGAATGTGGTAAGATAAAAAGCACAGTGCAATGCATACTAATGGCAAGAACAGTTATCCCTGCTCACTGCTAGACAAGCACAGTGCAACCATCTAATGACTCTTCTGAGCCGGTTCTTTCTTTTAAAAGAACTTGAGATACCTGTTTGGATCAGTGTGATGAATTCTTCACTGAACTAACCCACACAATCATCTGATGAGTATGGAAGCCCTAGTGTCTTGTTTTCTCTCACTTCTGAGTATACATCCTGCAATTCATTACTTTTTTCCTCAGAATTCTTTTTGTTTGTTTGTTTGTTTCTGCCATAGAATAAGAAATAAAAAAGGCAATTGTGACTTTATCTCTTAATTTTGAGAAAAAAGTCTGAATTGTGAGACATGAAAACTTTAATTCAGTGGCAGAAACAGGGCTCCATAGATGGGTTTCTAAATTATCTAAAGGTTATTTTAATATTTTTTAAGATTATATTCATCTTTAAATAAAGACACTCCCATGATCCTAAGTATCATATATAACTAGTAGTGCTGTCGAACGATTAATCGCAATTAATCGCATTCCAAAATAAAAGTTTTTGTTTACATAATATATGAGTGTGTACTGTGTATATTTATTATGTATAAATACTAGTGGTGTCAAAATTAGCGCGTTAACGCGGGAGATTAATTTTTTCAGATTAACGCGTTAAAAATATTTAATGCCGTTAACACAGGGGTGGGGCTAGGGTTGGCCACCCCATTCACAACTGCTGCCTCCGTCTCTTTTTTTTCTTGAAAAGGATTGCGTTTATTTAGATGCAGAACGTCTTTATGATCACATCAAACGGGGGACGTTTCAGACGCGCGCATAACGTCGCCTCTGCACCAGGGGCCTCATTTATAAAGCGTGCGTACGCTCAGATTTGATTTTAGAGTGTGCGTATGCTTAAATCCACGACAACGTTCATATTTATAAAAACGGTCTTTGACGTGGAAAAGAAACCCTGCTACATCATTTTGAAAATAGCTGAGATGTTACGCTACTGAAAAATGTTAAGTTAGTGACTTTCTGCTCAGCAGTGCTGCATATTAACAGCTCAATAACTGAAAATGTTTATTTCCATTTTTATCACAGAAACTCAAACAGAAGAACCAGCAGCTGAAGATGATTATGGACCAACTCAGAAACCTCATCTGGGAGATCAACTCCATGCTGGCTGTCAGGAGCTGAAACACACATGTGCGTGTGCACAGTCAGTGTTGTACATACACAGCCCGTGATCGCTGCATTCATGAGCTCTGTTTGCAGTGGGACACGTAAGATAGATGCAGGAAAGAGCAGCGAGGCACAAAACTGAGAGAAGGTAGGAAGCGAAAAGAGGACTGAACTGAAGAAATTCTGCTATATTCATAACACACGGTTGAAATACCTTTCGGTTCAGCTGTCTTGGATTCAATTTTCAACCTGATGAACATTAGGATGTCTGAGCAGTCTGCTCATTCACTCAGATATGCTTTAAAATTAACCTTTTACGCAAGTATATTCCTCATATCTTGCATGAGCGATAGCTCCTATTTACTGTTAAACTGTGTAGTTCTCAATCATAACTTGCAGAAAAATATTGTCAAACATATTGCATATTAGTGTGGTGTTAATATATCCATTAAGTATAAACCTTATTCCAGTGCGTCTCGACTGCTTCATACTTTTGTGGTCGTGTTTGGGGAAAAAAAACCCTGAAAAGCATCCTTTTCAAGAAGACAAAAATGCACAGCCGTCTACAGTTACCGCACAATCAATAGTGCTGAATTTCAGCATGTATGGTTCAATATAAACTGTAATCCCTGATCTGTAACCATTAAACCATTAAACCATATGACCATTAAACGGAAAAATAAACACGCAAGTCACATCGTTGTAGCATCAAATATGACTTTATTCATTTTCTTATAAATCATTCATACAAAATTGGCATTTTGCAATTTCTTTATTACCTCTATAAAAAGTAATCTGTTAATTACTGGGATGAAGGGTCAGGACAGGAGGGAGCAAAACAAACAGATCTGAACAAAAATAACCCAAAACAAATCGGTATTTACTAATAAATAGCCTAAAGTGGTCATGCAAGTCTGGTTAACAGCCTAACGTGAGAAATACAGTCGCGTGTCACAGAGGCTGTGAAACTTTAGTGTCGGCAGATGACGCAACATTATTTAAAAGATTTTGCCACTTCTTTCCAAACTCAATTCAATTGAATCAAAAGGCACAATCAGGGAGAGATCAGTGATGTTTGAGCATGACTCCATATTGCTTATTGCTAATCATAGAATGTAATGTAAGAGAAAACAGATGCTAATTTTACCAGTTAACCTCGAGACACAATGATCTTGACAGAATGAAAAACAAGTATAGAAACCATGAAAGAACGACAACATAATACAATTGCATGAGTTTAAATTTGCCAAGATTCTTTGGTGATCTTGCAAGTGTGTAGTGGTAGCAGCAGCATTCAACAGGCCAATTTCATATGAATGGCTTTGTCACGTTAAGCTGGGTAATTAAAATAACACTGGTGTCAATGCAAACACCTATCAGTGTGTCGTCTGCACACATGCTCTGCACTGACAAGGGCCTTGGGCAGATCTGGACTATGCTGGGCATATCACAAGCCCTGATAACAGCATTGGCAAGGGCATCGTGACAGGATGGGATGCACATATTAATCAAAACAGACATCTGATGCACACATCTACCTCCTAAAATCATCTCAGATGCATCATCCTATATAGAATTGTGTAGATCCAGCTGTATGAACAAGGATTATGTACATTGAAGTGTATTATGATTTGGCCGATGAAATTGTGCGAGGCCAGACGTTGATTCTGTGATATGACATTATAACAATGACAATCATAGGTATAAATGCTGGATATAAATTTTTAAATTAGATGGTTTGCTGAACTTAAAACTTAACCAGATGTGGGCCATTTTTGTTAAAACTTAAAGAGAAAAAGGATGACAAAGACAACTAATTACAAATGAACATTTTATGCAACAGTTAAGAGGGCAATTATAGTAGAAGCTTTCAGGGACTTTAAATTAATTCACATACTTGTATAACAAGATTCAAGCAAGCACCTAAACTTAATGTCAAGATGGACACTAAGATTTTCAGTTCGAATAATATCAGTTGAATCACATTACTGCAAATTTCTCAGGCCTTAAAGTCAAAATGCTTATTAAAACACAACGCACAACAATTGAAGGGTTCCTAGACAACATTCAGTGTCAGATATGCTTTTAAATTTCAGCGTGGGCTGACCATGACCACATGGAGGGAAAAAAACATGTAGTGTACATGTCACAGCATCAACCGAATTCTGATGCATTATGTGAAAAAAACATGAAAAGGAAAATAAAAGGCGTTGGCTCACAGCTGGCACATTTTAAGTCCAGTTACCTTCACAAAAGGCCACTAAAGCACGGCACTCCTTCCAAGTCATCAGACTTTCAAGTACCTTTGAGCAGAGGCTGACAACACACTCCACTCTGACTCTGGGAAACACAGAGAAACAACACTGGAGGGGCCCAACGTCTCGAGAACCGTTCCCTTGATATGAAATCAACAAGAAAAGATGTAAAGGAAGCATACACGTCACTTTCTAGGGGACATAAATTAGCCAGGTGTCCATTTGTGGCTGAGTGAGTTTTATATGCGAAGGAGTAGCATTTAAAATAGGAGGCCGAAGGGGAGAAATGAGGCAGTGCCATTGAACTTTGACGGACAGCTCATTTTTCACAGGGACAGGGAAGATAAAGGAGGTGAGAGACGTCTCACTTAAATTACGGCCCATAAGTCCTTACGATGCAACCTGTCATGCGCTGATGTCTACGAAAGTTTCACACCTAAACAGATGGCGTTCCTGCACTGTAAGCTCTGCCTTTGTGTCCATGCTAATTTTTCTCTTGACTATGACAAACATTTTTTTTCTCCAAGTCGCGCTGTTTAATAAAGTGAGGATTTGGGGAATTCTAATTAATTTTTTTTATACACTAAGGTGGATTTGCATGAATTAATTAGGTAGGGAGGGTTTGACAAGCCACTTAAGGCAACTAAGTCTTGGCACCATTTTTAAAAATAATAAAATACTGCAGGGTGTTTAAATGGTGGTTATACCACTAATAAGAGGGATCGCTGGTTCGAATGCAATGTTACGGCCCTTTTTTTGCTCACAGTTATATTTGTGTGTGTGAACTATTCACCTGTATTCTACATTATGGCCTTCCAATGAAACTAAATGATTATGAAGTGTTTTGAAAAGGAAAAAAAACCCTAATACCCCAAAAACTTGGAAATAAAACCATATGAGCTCAATCGTACACAATCATGGCTCGAGACCTCGGAAAGAACTGAGAACATGATGTTGACATCCGAAGCGGGAGGGTGGATGGATCCAGATGTGGCGTGGTGAAGTGCTAACACGATGATGCGTCCCTCCAGTCGTCCAACAACTCGCTCATGTGCTGGGAAAGATGAGTTTTTCTGTGGCATTCGTTACCAACCTTGAAACAAAACTAAATCTTCTGAAGAGTTAAAAGTGTGTCACGTGTGTCTGAAGGTCCACAGAGGCCTGTGTTTGTCCTTTTCTTGTGTGCTGAAGGAAAAACTGAGCCACGCGCTCTTCCGCTATGGTCCTCCTCTGCTCCGGAGAGTCTCTTGCGGCCCCCTGTTGAATGTCCGACAAGGGGTGCCAGTCTGGTCAGAGCCGCTCGATCTCCCTGTATTTCTTGCGGAGGATGGAGACCTGGTCCTTAAACAGAACGGGGTCCAGTCTCATTTGGGAGTGGATCAGTGGCATGCCGCCAAACCAGCTGGCGAACTTGTTCATGCAGGTCTGGCGCTGGGCAAAGTGGTCCGGGTCCGCCCAGCGCGAGGCTCGAGATGACTAAGAGGAACAGATGCACAACATTAGACGGTTTGCTCAAGCTCATGTAGGTTTAATTATCTGCAGTACGTTTTAAATCTCACTTACCTGAGCCATCATGGTCTCCTTGTACTGCTTTTTCTGTGTGACCTTGATGGGCGGCAGCTTGGTGACAGCGGACACTAGGAAGTTCATGAGGATGTCCTCACAGTTGGCCAGCTGGTCCACCATGCTCTTCAGGCTATTTGGCAGGAAGTGGGTATACAGGAAGTGGTAATATCTGGAGAAAAGAATGGAATGGAGAACATGGACATAGTCAAGGACAGGTTGAGACAACCAAATCATAAATTCAAAAGCTCAATAGGACAATGAACAATGTGTTGGGATGGATAAAAGATATCGATTTTTTCGTTAACTGCAACAAAAACCAATCAGTCTTTTAATCAATGGCTTATTTTTTCAATACGGTTTTCCTTAAATATATATTTAATGGCTGCTTGTCCTACAAATGTGTCCTTGCTGCAAGTTTCTAGCTTACTACAGAAAGTGCAAATCATGTTTTCTGAGAAAATTAATGAACAATTCTACCCTAAAGCTGGTGCCATCATATTAGGTCATTATTTATGTAGGTGACCTTATCATTAGGTCACCTACATTTCACTACTGATTATACCCTGTATGATTGTGTATGTGACAAATAATAAAGAACCTTGAACCTTATTTATGGTGGCATGTGGTGTTAACTTTGCAACAATATAAATGTGTAAAAATTTGTTTTAAAATAAATATTATGCATGTTAAATTAAACAATTACACAATAATTATATTGCCAAGAAAATCATTTTATATATTTACTTTTTGTGATATTTTAAGAAAAATGTCCTTTTCATGTCCTCAACAATGTCGGTGGTGTTACCATGATGGAAACAGATCCTTATATTTGGACAATTTCCTGTACGTCCTGTTTAAGACCATAGTTCTGAGGAGTGTATGGTGAGACTTTTTCTTTAAACACTATGGCCTGGTTTCACAGACAGGGCTTAGACTAAAACAGGATTAGGCCATAGATCAATTAAGACATTTAAGTCATTTTTATAAAAGTGCCTTAGAAAAAAACATTACTGGTGTCCATCTTGATACAAAACAAAGGCACTGATATATTTTAAGTTTATTTCAGTTGAAACCGCTCTGACTTACATTTTATGTCTGTGAAACCGGGGGTATATCAGAGTCAGTTTAATCTAAAGATTGATTTGTATAGTTGTATTAAGATTTAAAAAATATTGCCAGGTCTACTTATTGCAATGGTAGTCTCCATTTTAAAGAACTTCAGAATTATGAAAATGTGTCTGTGATATTACTGCTTTTAATTTAGGACATAACTGATGAATTACCAGACATTCAGTAAATTATTTATTTTAAATTTAAGCTTTAACATTAAGCTTTTAATTGATCTATCAGTGATATGATGTTCAAGTAAAAATTATTATCAATATTGAACAGTTAATATTGTTGTGCAAACTAATGTTAATTTTGCACTTGTTTGTTGGTGTTTTCAGATCATCGTCTGCGCAATGAAGAGCGAGCACGTGTATGGTTGCCAGATTGCAAAAATAAAGCAAAACACTGGGCAGAAAATGTATCCTTTTATTTTGACCTTTTGATATCTGGCAACCACACACATGAAAGCTTGCGTAGTAGAGACGTGTAATAGTAGTTTGTCTCCTTTTTTCCCCCGACAAAAATAAGGAGATCTTGGTATAGGTTTTTTTTTATTATTTTTTTTTTTTAAACATATTTTAGTCTTGTCGTTTATCGTCAACAATATTACATGTTGATATAGTCACTGTTATCATTTATTGACCTTAGTGTCATCTCATCATAGTCTTGTTTTAGTCATGGGAAAACACTCTGCAAATGAACATTTTTCATCATAGTTTTAGTTAACGAAATGAACACTAGTGGAAACCATTGTTTTTGTTATTCTTTGATGAATATACATTTCAAAAGAACAGCATTTATTTGAAATAAAGTCTTTCCTTTTACTGAACAAATTGAATGCATCATTGCCTAATAAAACTTTTTATTTCTGGCTAAAAATGACCCCAAACCATTTAATGGTAGTGTATATTCATATATATATATATATATATATATATATATATATATATATATATATATATATATATATATATATATATATATGGGCTGTCAAAAGTTAACGTTAATAACATGTTAATGCAAATTCATTTTAACGGTACTAATTTTATAAACGCTCGATTAACGCAGCTCGCATTTTCTGTTTGACCCGTGGCCCAAACTGTAGTTGGAGAAATGGAGATGCACAGTGTTACCAACTTAACGAATTTGCAGAATCTTTAGGGTTTGCCCAAACCTTATTTAGTTTCTGAGACTCGCTGGTACTGCAACGCGAGCGCGAGGTATTGCTGTCCCAGCGCGCGCACACACCTTTCTCTCTCTGTGCGTCTGCATTGTTCAGCGAGTGGCGGAGAGGAGCAATGCTTTCAGTTAAACACAGATATTATGTTTCTTCTCTAATTTTACATGCAAGTATAGCCGACATCACAGCATAGCTATTGTCATTATCTTATGTGTATTTGATTTCATCAGACGACGGTGCGATTATCAGGATTTTTGTGCAGATTAACATCTTGGTTATGTAGTCTTAATGGGTCGCGTTTCAGTCACTATTTCATATTCATTCCATTGTCTGACAACAGAAACAGTAAAATATATCAATGAAAACGGTTTTATTGAGAATTTAAGCATCAAAATACAGTATGTGGGCACAGAGAGGCAAACAAATCTAATAATAAACAATAAATGTACATTTTGAATGTTAAGAAGTGAGCTGCCCTGTCGTGCAAAAATGTAAACAGGTTTGTGTAAGTAAATTGCTCAGTGTAAAGAAAGAGAAGTAATGGGAACCTGGTATTTCTATGTTCTTTATTTATGTGACATGAACAAGTTCTTTGAAAAACATCTATGACCTTTGAAACATGTCTAGTCTTCATGCCCTATGTTGACTATGGTTTCAATAATAATAAACATACATTTGCATAAAGCATCCATATTTGTCCATGCCCATGTTGATGAGAGTATTAAAAACTTGAAAAGTATTAATTTAAGGTCCATTTAGAACAAATAAAAATGTGCGATTAAGTTGCGATTAATCACGAGTTAACTCATGACAATCATGCGATCAATCGCGATTAAATATTTTAATCGATTGATAGCCCTAGTATGTGTGTGTGTGTGTGTGTCTGTGTGTGTGTGTGTGTATGTATGTATATATGTATATGAATACACCCCTCACATTTCAGCAACAATTTTAGTATATCCACTCAAGGGACAATACTACTCAAATGAAACTTGGATATATTTTAGAGTAGTCAGTGTGCAGCTTGTATAGAAGTACAAATTTACTGTCCTTTAAATATAACTCAACATATAGCCATTATTGTCCAAATAACTGGCAACAAAAATGAGTACACCCTAAGTGAACATGTCAAAACAGTGTCCAAAGTCTCAATATTTTGTAGGGGCACCATTGTTATCTAGCACTGCCTTGATCCTCCTGGGCATGGAATTCACCAGAGCTGCACAGTTTGTTGCTGGCATCCTCTTCCACTCCTCCATAATGACATCACTGAGCTGCTGGATGTTAGACACATGGTGCTTCTCCACCTTCAACTTGAGGATGCCCCACGTGTGCTCAATAGGGTTCAGGTCTGGAGACATACTTGGCCACGCCATCACCTTCACCTTCATCAGCAAGGCAGTTGTCGTCTTGGCGGGGTGTTTGGGATCGTTATTTTGTTGGAAAACTGCCGTTCGACCCAGTTTCTGAAGGAAGGGCATCATGTTCTGCTTCAGAATACATGTTGGAATCCATGTTTCCCTCAATGAACTGCAGCTCCCCAGTACCAGCAGCACTCATGCAGCTCCAGACCATGATGCTACCACCACCATGCTTGACTGTAGGCATGACACAATTTTCTTGGTACTCCTCACCAGGGCGTCACCACACATGCTGGACACCATCTGAGCCAAACAAGTTTATCTTAGTCTCATCAGACCACAGGACATCGTTCCAGTAATTCATGCTCTTGGCCAGGTAGTCTTAAGCAAACTGTTTGCAGGCTTTCTTGTGAGCCAGCTTCAGAAGAGGCTTCCTTCTGGGACGACGGCCATGCAGACCGACTTGTTGCAGTGTGCAGCGTATGGTCTGAGCGCTGAAAGGCTGACCTTCCGCTTCTGCAACCTCTAAAGCAATACTGGCAGCACTCATTCATCTGTTTTTTGAAGCCAGCTTCTGCACCTGATGCACAGCACGAGGACTCAACTTATTTGATCGACCCTTGCGAGGCCTGTTCCGAGTGAAACCCGTCTTGGAAAACTTCTGTATGACCCTGGCCACTGTACTGTAACTCAGTTCCAGGCTGTTACCGAACTTCTTATAGCCTAGGCCATCTTTGTGGAGAGCAACAATTCTAATTCTCAAATCCTCAGAGAGTTCTTTGCCATGAGGTGCCATGTTGAACATCCAGTGGTCAGTATGAGAGAATTGTACTCAAAGCACCAAATTTTAACTGCTCTAATACAAGATACACAAATTTGTATGGTCCTTTCAAGCAGACAAAAACATGAACATGATGAATAGGACATGTGGCTTTGCATGGTTAAACGATGTATAGCTGTTATCACTTAGGGTGTACTCACTTTTGTTGCCAGCTTTTTTGACAATAATGGCTGTATGTTGAGTTATTTTCAGAGGACAATAACTTTTACTGCTATACAATTTTAAAATTGTATTTTACTGCTATACAAGTTGCACATTGACTACTCTAAAATATATCCAAGTTTCATTTCTATTGTATTGTCTTTTGAGAAGATATACTAAAATGGTTGCCGAAATGCGAGGGGTGTACTCACTTTTGTGAGATACTAATATATATATATATATATATATATATAAGTATATATATATATATATATATATATATATATATATATATATATATATATATATATGTATTTATTTATTGTACAAGGAAAATGTCCAGGATGGATGGGAGAGGGGCACCGATGATCTTTGCAGCCATGTTCACTGTCAGCTGGAGGGTCTTGCGGTCAGCAGCACTGCAGTTTCCGTACAATAGGAATAGGAATATAGTTCTGCCGCAATGTTTACAATTGAAACCCAAACTTTTATTTTGACGGGTTGCCGTGAATACCTTTACATTTCTTACATTTAATCTTGTCGGTTAACGGTTAATAATCGGTTAACGAACATCGGTTAGGAAAAATAACCGAAATGAACATCCCTAATAAATAAATAAATAAATAAATATATATATATATTAACCGTTAACCGACAAGATTAAATGTAAGAAATGTAAAGGTATTCACGGCAACCCGTCAAAATAAAAGTTTGGGTTTCAATTGTAAACATTGCGGCAGAACTATATTCCTATTGTTCAGTAGAATGTACGTAATAGCCTACTAAAATGATTAAAACCTTATTTTTAAGGAATAATCATAAAATATGTCTTCAATGTTTTAATTGTAATATTAAATCCCCTTTAATTTCCAAAATAAAATAAGATTTAATTTTCATTAATTAAAAGATAAATTAAATGAATGTTTTTATGCTGGAAAAAAAAAATGGAACACCCCCCTCGCCCCGCCCCCACCACCGCCCCCCCAAAGCCATAAACCTAGGGGAAACACTGATATATATATATATATATATATATATATATATATATATATATATATATATATATATATATATATATATATATATATATATATATCAAGTTGAGCTTTATTGTCATTGCGCTACATGTGGGGACATACAGTGGAACGAAATGTCGTGCCTCACAGGTCCCCGGTGCTACATAAATACAGACATACAACAATGAAGTAAAACACTATAAACCTATACACAACTAACCTACTGACAGATTTTGACTAAGTATACTCTATGTAAATGTTTACCCTATACAACTAAAGATAAAGATAGAAAATACAAACTATACAAACTATGCGAATGCTTCACATAAATACTGTACATGTGCAGAGAGAAACATTGTGAGTCAGCAGCTGGCTGGGGAACAGTACAAGATGATTTGTAGTACATGAGCATGTAAACATACATACTGTATATTGCTGAGTCTTTTGTGGGATTGCAGTGTTTGGAAAAGTGTCTAGTGCATAGAGGAGAGTGTGTTACTACAGGTGGTTTGTACAGGCCCACTCACCTGTGTGTAGCACACTTGAATTGCACAAAAAAAAGTTCAGTTTTTTTTCTTTGGTGTGGTAAGGTTGGGGGTGTTTTGGAGAGGGGGGTGGGGGGGTGGTCCATGTTTCAGGAGGTAGGGGTTTGCATGGGGTTTCAGAGGGGGGCGGGGTGATCTGAGTTCAGGGCTCTCACAGCCTGAGGGAAAAAGCTGTTGAGCAGTCTGGCGGAGCGGGCTCTGATGCTCCGGTACCGTCTTCCTGATGGTAGGAGCTGGAAGAGACTGTGGGAGGGGTGGGTGGGGTCCTTCACGATGCTGTTGGTTTTGCTGGAGCATTGTGCAAGGAAAATGTCCAGGATGGATGGGAGAGGGGCACCGATGATGAGACCTACCACTGTTGTGTCATCAGCAAACTTGAGAATGTGGTTGGAGCTGAACTTGGCAGTGCAGTCGTGAGTCAGCAGCGTGAAGAGCAGCGGGTTGAGCACACAGCCTTGTGGGGCACCTGTGCTCAGTGTGGTAGTGCTCGAGGTGTTGTGGCCGACACGGACTGACTGAGGTCTTCCGGTTAAAAAGTCCAGGATCCAATTACAGAGGGAATTGTTAAGGCCCAGCAGGTTTAGTTTATTTATGAGCTGTTGTGGGATTATTGTGTTGAATGCCGAGCTGAAGTCAATGAACAGCATTCTAACATAGGAGTCTTTGTTTTCTAGGTGGGTAAGAGCCAGGTGGAGGGTGGAGGAAATTGCATCGTCCGTAGAGCGGTTTGGACGGTATGCAAACTGGAGCGGATCGAGTGTGTTGGGGAGGCTGTTTTTGATTTTTTGCATGACTAACCTCTCAAAGCACTTCATCATGATTGGAGTCAGTGCTATGGGATGGTAGTCGTTTAAACAGGACACAGGTTATTTATTTGGTACCGGTATGATTGTTGTGGATTTTAGACATGTGGGGACGACTGCTTGGCTCAGCGAGGTGTTGAAGATATCTGTTAGGACATCCGTCAGCTGTGCAGCACAGTCTTTCAGTACACGGCCAGGTATGTTGTCAGGACCCGCAGCCTTTCGTGGGTTAATCCTGGATAGGGTCTTTCTTACGTCGGCTGCAGACAGACAGAGCGCCTGGTCGTTGGGAGGTGTGGGCAGTTTTTGTGCAGGTGTGTCGTTCTGCATTTCAAACCGTGAATAAAAGTGGTCGAGTGTTTTCGGGGAGGGATGGATCATCATCACAGGCCTGTGGCAGGGGCTTGTAGTCAGTGATGGTCTGTATGGCTTGCCACAGGCTCCGTGTGTCTCTGCTGTCCGTGAAGTGATTTTTGATTTTTTGAGCAAATGTGACCGTTTTGCATTTTTGATGCCACAGGACAGATTGGCTCTTGCTGTTTTGAGGGCTGCTTTATCTCCTGATCTGAATGCTTCATCTCTGGTCGTTAGCAGCCCACGAACCTCTGCTGTCATCCACGGCTTTTGGTTTGCACGTGTGGTGATGGTCTTAGTGACTGTCACATCATCCATGCACTTTTTGATGTAAACAGTCACAGTTTCAGTGTACTCCTGCAGGTATGTGTGGTTGTTGTAGGTGGCCACCTCTTTAAACATGTTCCAGTCTGTGCACTGAAAGCAGTCCTGTAGTGTTGAAGTAGCATTCTCTGGCCAAATTGTGATGAGTTTTTGAACCGGTTTGGCGAGTTTCAGAAGTGGTCTATATGCTGGGATTAGCATAACAGAGATGTGGTCCGAGTACCCAAGGTGGGGGCGGGGTACAGCCTTGTAGGCGTTCTTTACTGTTGTGTAAACAAGGTCCAGTATATTATTTCCCCTTGTAGCAAAGTTTACACGTTGGTAGAACTTTGGCAAAACTGTCTTTAAATTTGCGTGGTTGAAGTCACCGGCTATGATGAAAAAGCAGTCGGGGTTATTTGTTTGTTGTTCACTGATGGCGCTATACAGTTCACGAAGCGCGTCCTTAGCGTTTGCACACGGTGGAATGTAAACTGCGGCAATAACAATGGCCGTAATCTCCCGCGGCAGATAGAACGGTCGACACTTCACAAACATAAACTCCACCAGTGGTGAACAGTGTTTTGATAATACTGCAGCATTGTTACACCATTCTTTGTTGATATACAAACACAAGCCACCACCGCGTGACTTACCAGAATGTGTTTCGTCTCTGTCTGCTCGATAGCAGGTTAGCTTGTTCAACTGAATGGAGGAGTCCGGGATGTTGTTGTTTAGCCATGTTTCAGTGAAAACAAACACACAACAATCCCTTGCCTCATGCTGTGTAGACCGAGTGAGTTGAATTAAGTCCAGTTTGTTTTCCAGAGAGCAAACGTTTGAGAGCATGAGTGTTGGAAGAGCCGGTCTTGTGGGATTAGCTCTTAGCCTAGCTCGTATACCTCCGCGTTTACCGCGCTTCCGTCCTCTCTCACACTGCTTGCGATACCGCCTTGCGCGGATAGCGTCAGTGAGCGAGCCCGCGGTCTCGAGGTCCGGCTCCAGCAGTAAACAAAGGCCTTGTAGCTTCTCAGCAGCCGCCGGTGAGAGTTCGTATTTGTATGCGTTGCCGATATCCAAAAGGATTTGGCGGTCATTGATGTGTTTCGGAGAGAATTCCTTATGAATTACCGGTAAGTTGACAATATTTTGAGATGAACAAACGACATTAAAAGACATAAAAGCACCGTCTTTGGGACCCGGAGCGGCCGCAGCGTTAGATCGCGCCGCCATCTTCCATCAGGAAGATACAGTGGGTATGGAAAGTATTCTGACCCCCTTAAATTTTTCACTCTTTGTTATATTGCAGCCATTTGCTAAAATCATTTAAGTTCATTTTTTTCCTCATTAACGTACACACAGCACCCCATATTGACAGAAAAACACAGAATTGTTGACATTTTTGCAGATTTACTAAAAAAGAAAAACTGAAATATCACATGGTCCTAAGTATTCAGACCCTTTGCTCAGTATTTAGTAGAAGCACCCTTTTGATTTAATACAGCCATGAGTCTTTTTGGGAAAGATGCAACAAGTTTTTCACACCTGGATTTGGGGATCCTCTGCCATTCCTCCTTGCAGATCCTCTCCAGTTCTGTCAGGTTGGATGGTAAACGTTGGTGGACAGCCATTTTTAGGTCTCTCCAGAGATGCTCAATTGGGTTTAAGTCAGGGCTCTGGCTGGGCCATTCAAGAACAGTCACGGAGTTGTTGTGAAGCCACTCCTTCGTTATTTTAGCTGTGTGCTTAGGGTCATTGTCTTGTTGGAAGGTAAACCTTCGGCCCAGTCTGAGGTCCTGAGCACTCCGGAGAAGGTTTTCGTCCAGGATATCCCTGTACTTGGCCGCATTCATCTTTCCCTCGATTGCAACCAGTCGTCCTGTCCCTGCAGCTGAAAAACACCCCAACAGCATGATGCTGCCACCACCATGCTTCACTGTTGGGACTGTATTGGAAGGGTGATGAGCAGTGCCTGGTTTTCTCCACACATACCGCTTAGAATTAAGGCCAAAAAGTTCTATCTTGGTCTCATCAGACCAGAGAATCCTTCAGGTGTTTTTTAGCAAACTCCATGCGGGCTTTCATGTGTCTTGCACTGAGGAGAGGCTTCCGTCGGGCCACTCTGCCATAAAGCCCCGACTGGTGGAGGGCTGCAGTGATGGTTGACTTTCTACAACTTTCTCCCATCTCCCGAATGCATCTCTGGAGCTCAGCCACAGTGATCTTTGGGTTCTTCTTTACCTCTCCTACCAAGGCTCTTCTGCCCCGATAGCTCAGTTTGGCCGGACGGCCAGCTCTAGGAAGGGTTCTGGTCGTCCCAAACGTCTTCCATTTAAGGATTATGGAGGCCACTGTTGGCTAGATCTGTGCCTTGCCACAATTCTGTCTCTGAGCTCTTCAGGCAGTTCCTTTGACCTCATGATTCTCATTTGCTCTGACATGCACTGTGAGCTGTAAGGTCTTATATAGACAGGTGTGTGGCTTTCCTAATCAAGTCCAATCAGTATAATCAAACACAGCTGGACTCAAATGAAGGTGTAGAACCATCTCAAGGATGATCAGAAGAAATGGACAGCACCTGAGTTAAATAGGACCATGTGATATTTCAGTTTTTCTTTTTTAATAAATCTGCAAAAATGTCAACAATTCTGTATTTTTCTGTCAATATGGGGTGCTGTGTGTACATTAATGAGGAAAAAAATGAACTTAAATGATTTTAGCAAATGGCTGCAATATAACAAAGAGTGAAAAATTTAAGGGGGTCTGAATACTTTCCGTACCCACTGTATATATAGTGTATATTCGTATCAGTAAGATATATATAGTGTATATTCGTAAAGGGAAGGCACTGCCCTAATTTCCTCCCAGTGAAGCAGCTGTTTCCACATGCAGTACCTGTGGTAAATGGCAGCTCCGGTGAGAACCATGGAATAGTCATTGGTCCATTTGGAGGTGTAACCCCAGCGCTCCTTATTATTGTCCCAGAAATGACTGCGGGCAGGATATCCCACAATTCTCTCAGGGAAACTCTGCCACACCGTGAAGGCAAAGTCCACCTGCAAGAAAATATTGAACTCAAGTTAGAAGCCACTCGCCAAACTAGTGCTATAAAGAGTTAAAAAGAAGGAATAAAGAATCGAAGACGGTGGCATGAAGGTTCTCTCATGACAAAAACCAGACACAAAGATACACACACATACACAAACATGCTTTCAAAGCTGCTAGCTGAGAAGATGCCCTCCTTTTCGAAGATCAAAGCATTTAAACAAATAATTACTGAAACACATCAAAAGTGTCAGCGGCGGAGCCTCAGCAGGATCTCAAGTCAGCCGTGAATTGAACCACACACATACAAGACACACACAAACAGACTAACTATATACACTGAAACCTTGGCGTAACCCCACCGGCAGTACACCCGCCTCACATGTAATGCCAAACTAAGTCTCCAGCTACACAAATGGGGTTATTTGGGAGGGGGAGTTCAAGAAAGAAAGAGTAATTGGAGTTTCCCTGCAGTGTGGTCAAGATAACACATGATTAAAGATATCCATTTCAGGAAGAAAAGAGGAATGCACAGGAGGGAAGACAGGTTTAGGAGGTTGACTTCAGCTGTGTGC
Source organism: Aspiorhynchus laticeps (assembly GCA_023376895.1). Lineage (NCBI taxonomy): Eukaryota > Metazoa > Chordata > Actinopteri > Cypriniformes > Cyprinidae > Aspiorhynchus > Aspiorhynchus laticeps. The sequence continues at coordinate 34,327,789 of CM041793.1, forward strand.
GTTCACGCTGACTCTGCTGCCTCTGATAAGGGACGGCCATTTCTCACCGCAGTACACTGCAGAGTGCCACTAATGCAGGGGACAGAAAGAAGCCGAGAGAGGGAGGATCCGAGGGCTGAAGAGGGCATGTTGAGCTGATTGTGGGTTGCCAAATCTGCACTGCCAGCTGAAAGGTTGGGGGTTTAATCCGAGAGCGGCTGAGGAGGGAGCGATCACAACCCTGCTCAAACAACAAGGCGTCTTTCACTTTAAGGCGCTACAGGGTTATGGATCCGACATCTGCCCTTTTGTTAGCTGCAATGGATGCTATTTTTAATATAGGGCCAGAAAAGGGGAACTCATCCCCTGAAGCACACTTACGATGTTATTCAAAGTGTCTTCCACCAAAAAATTCCACCATTTTTCATCTCTCCGTACCTATATGTAAATGACCTCTGTTATGATTGGCTAAACATTTATATATACAATTATGCTCCACCCATTCCATACTAAATACCATATGACTGTGGATAAATAATTTAAAAACACACACGCACAATATATATATATATACACACATATATATTTGCATTTTAAATTATTATTATTATTATTTAGTCATTTAGCAGATGCTTTTGTCCAAAGCGACTTACAAATGAGGGCAATAGAAGCAATCAAAACAGCAACAACATGCAAGTGCTATGACAAGTCTTGGTTAGCCTAACGCAGTACACGTAGCAAGGTATTTTTTATTGTTATATATATATATATATATATATATATATATATATATTTTTTTTTTTTTTTTTTTTTTTTTTTTTTTTTTATAAAGAAAACAAGTAGATAGAATATAGAAAAAATAAATGTTTTTTTTTTTTAAGAAACAAGTAGATAGAATAGAAAAAAGACAGCTAGTGTTAGTTTTTCAAGAAAAGCTAGCAGTTACAGAATAAATATGCAGTTGATAGAGGGTCAAGTGTGTGTGTTTTTTTAAATAAAAAGAAGACCGATAGATAAAAATATAATTAGAATAGAGAGTGCTAGAGTTAGAGGGTCAAATAAAGATGGAAGAGATGTGTTTTTAGCCGTTTCTTGAAGATGGCTAAGGATTCAGCTTCTCGGATTGAGTTGGGCAGGTCATTCCACCAGGTGGGAACAGTTAATGAAAAAGTCTGTGAAAGTGATTTTGTGCCTCTTTGGGATGGCACAATAATGCGTTGTTCACTTGCAGAACGTAAGCTTCTAGAGGGCACATAGGTCTGAAGTATTGAATTTAGGTAAAGAGGTGCAGAGCCAGAGGTGGTTTTGTAGGCAAACATTAATGCCTTGAATTTTATGCGAGCAGCTATTGGTAGCCAGTGCAAATTGACATGCGACATGCATTCTTTTCGGCTCATTAAAGATTAACCTTGCAGCGCCATTTTGGATTAATTGTAGAGGATTGATGGAATTGGCTGGAAGACCTGCCAAGAGAGCATTGCAATAGTCAAGTCTGGACATAACAAGAGCTTGAACAAGGAGTTGCGTTGCATGTTCCGAAAGAAAGGGCCTGATCTTCCTAATATTGTATAAAGCAAACCAGCCGGACCGGGCAGTTTTAGCAATGTGGTCTGAGAAATTCAGCTTATCATCAATCACAACTCCAAGGTTTTTGGCAGTTTTTGAAGAAGTTATGGTAGCTGAGCCTAACTGGAAGGTGAAATTGTGATGAAGTGATGGGTTTACTGAAACAACAAGTAGTTCTGTCTTAGCTAGGTTGAGTTGAAGGTGATGGTCCTTCATCCAGCAAGAAATGTCTGTTAGACATGTTGAGATGCGAGTAGCTATCGTCGGATCATCAGGATGGAATGAGAGGTAGAGTTGAGTGTGTCTTAAATGTGTCTTTAAATCTCACACATTAACTTTGGCAATCCTAAAATAAAAATGTCACGGACCTCCTGTCAAAGACCCCCAGAAAACAACAAAAAGATGACATCTACAGCCATGAATAGTGATAGAAAATGAAAAAATAAACTTTCCAGGAGGAAGCACCATCTTCAGCAGGGCCACAGGGCCACTCAGAGCTCAGGACGGCAGTCACCCTCACTGCTGACGTGTGACTCCGAGAGAGAAAGAGCGGGAGAAGGACAGATGGGGAGAATTATAGTCCATACCTCAGTGGTTGACAACACAGTGTCCTCATCCAGACTTAACACTGCATCGCTGATGATACTGTCATAGGGCTGAAACCGACTGCTCATGACCTACAGAGAGAAAATAAACACATACAGTCAGATTTTATCTTAAGACTTCAGATAGAAAGCTTGCATGATACAAGAAAAAATGGCCTCTCCATATTTTTCTCTGTTTGGATTAAACTCCAAATATTTGGTTACTTTGTGCATGTGTGGCTGATCACTAATAAGATGCGGAAATTTACAAAACGAGACACACATTAAAGTCCTGTCACAGACACAACAGGCCACCCACACACATCCCCTCACGCGCTTCATAAACATGGACACACATGCAAGCATTTAATTTAACTTTTGTCAAAACACATACGGACAAAACAAGCCTCGACGGCACTAAACGTCAAAACAATGTCAGGGAGCGACAAACTGACTCATAAATACGTCAAAAGAGGACAGTGTCTAAAAGCACAACTAAACAGGAAATAATACACAAAGCTTCCCATTGTAAATCCCCCTCAGTCACACAAGCAGTCTGCCAGCAGTGCCCACAAGGGACCACTCCACACACAATCTGCACTTCTAGAAAGCCACAGCCACAATATGAAGGTGAAAGATGAGGTACGTGCAGGTGAGCGACGGCCCTGTGAAGTCAGGATTAAATCTAACGCTGGAAGTCTCACATCTCTCTCCTGCAAATCCACAGACACCATAGTGCCGGACCACAGAATCAAGTCTGAAAATTGAGTCGAGTCATATCATTTTACTACTATCCACTAATAAATTACAACTAACAATTACAACTAATTAGTTTGAAACAGAAAATATTTGTGCTTTGACTATGTCAGTGTCCATTTCTTGCACAAAACATGGATAATCTTGGCTGCAGAAGAACATTACTATAACTGGTTTAATTTATCTCATGAGAAAACAACACTGTGAACAGCAGGGTTCAATTACCCAGATTTAATAACCAAAATTTTTGGTTTTGGTTTCTGGCTAAATGAAAATGTTAATTTTAGTCTCTGTAAAAAAAAATTAATTAGGGTGCATCACTACTAAAATTTCCCTAAAAAAATAGCCCTTATTTACAATCATATCACACAGTGTGTGATTCTGCATGCTTGTTATTCTTAATTTAAAAACTTTTCTGTTGACATAGCTCAGCTCGCACGGACAGGAAATTTAATATTCACAAAATTACATAGAATTATTTTTCACACTCAAATCCCAATGGCTAAAATCAAGTCCTGCCCTATATTATTTTCCTTCACAAAAATTAAACCAATTCTCAATAAGTAGTTAATGTTGTTTCATGCCGTGCTTAATGAAATGCAGTGCAGCACAGGAAGTGAGTCTGAAAGGCACAGTATTCTCTGTAGGATCTCATATACTGTAGAAATGGGAGTGTTTAATAAGGAAAATGCCCAGAGCAACAGTTCAGTGTAGCATGGGACCAGGCTGTCAATCACGGCTTAAAAGAGCTGTCTCCTCGTCAGCTAGTCTGGGTGGGAACACACACACACACACACGGACACACCACTCTGTAAACAAGACAGCCACAAGCCGTACAAACCACAGGCTGACTGGCACTACTTCACTGCTCTCTTCCCTCAGCCAGAGGAAAACTAATCCCTCTCCGCTCCAAACACTGGGAAACAACACTCTCAGTCCTTCTCTGTTCCACACCAAAAACATCCACACACACCCTATCAACAACTACAAAAGTGTGGGATGCTGTGTTGTGCGTCACTATTATTTTACTGCAATACAAAAATATAGTCACACTTTTGTGAAAAATACTTTATCTGGATAATAACTTTCATTACCAATGAAAAACATTACATATACTCTACCAAGGCTACATTTATTTGATCAAAGTTACAGTAATACTGTGAAATAATAGTACAATTAAAAATCACTCTATTTTAAAATGTAATTTACAGCAGCCATTAATCCAGTCTTCAGTGTCACATGATCCTTCAGGATTCATTTTAATATGCTGATTTGATACTCAGGAAACATTTCTTATTAATATCAATGTTGAAAACAGTTGTGATGCTTAATATTTTTGTGTGATAAATTTTACACGATTGTTTGATGAATAGAAAGTTCACAAGAACAGCATTTATTTTTTAAATAGATTTTATATATATATTTTTTATATATAAGTCTTTACTGTTACTTTTGATCAAGTTAAGGTGCCTTGTTTAATACAAGTTTTTTTTTGTTTTTTTTTTAAGTAGCGTATACGTTAAAGTTTCATGCATTTATTTTTGTGACATCTAATGCTGTCATAATGTCATTTCGTAGCTTTAACATGCCAAAAAATGGAAATAACTTGGGAAAACTTATTTAAATCACAAAGAAACCATACATCACCTTGTTCTCTCCTTCGATTACAATAATGGGCACTGAGGTGGCCGGCCATCGATGCTTGGCAGGTAAAGGCTTGTCACAATTCCACAATACAATAATCTGAGAAAAGACAGAAAGAAAGAGAGATCAGAAACACAAAGCAGTTTCCAAAACTATGCATTCTTTTGAATTATACTGTACATTTCTATTACAAGGGCAGAAAAAAAACATTCATTCAGATCCAGTCCATAGCTTATGTTTCTTTCCAAAGAAATTAAATACAAATAATAATATACTGTACTCTGTACTTTTATACACAGTCATACTTCATTAAAAAGCCACACTTAAATAGAGCATGTGACAGTAAAACATATGCAGTGAATGCCAAACAGATCACATTGTGACGTGTCAGGGATTCTCTGAGGGCTTTTACTTTGTGAGTTCACACACATTTCTGTAATTGTGTATCTGGTTTCAGCATTAGCCTGGAATGTCCCAAATTTGGAATGTGATGTCGGTTTCAATTTACAGCTTGTCATAGCCATGAGTTGTTTTTTTATATTAATTTTGTTTTGTCACTTTCAAGTGTCTCTGAGTGATTACACCTCCGGCTGAAGTGACTGGCTCTGGTTTTATGTTAACACTCATAAATGTTTCATGTGGAACATTTTAAGAGGGGCCCTTCCTCTCAGAGAGTGTCTGTGATTTAGAAGCCAGTTAGTTCACAGAGCGGGGTTAAATAACTCATTAAGAGCGCTCGAGTATCTGGACTCAACCCAATACTCTGACAGAGCCCTACATGCTTTCAGGGTTGTTTTTTTTATGTACAAAAAAACGTTGATAGACAGCTCTAAAAATCCACAAAAAAATAAATGCATATAAATGAGAATTTAAAATGCTGAAATTATCAGGTCTCTGGTCTCATTTCTTTGGTCTTGACATCAAAACATGAAAAGACAAGCGTACACTGAATAAGCTGGCAGAAAAGCAATAAAGGTGTGAAAGTGAAATTGGGTAAAGTAAAAAAATTATATTTATGAAATGTTAGTTTTAGGGCACTTTTTGTTGTTCATGAATGCATTGGGAATGGCATCAGGACATGATGCAGGCTCGATTGCTGCCGCATGAGCATCATTATTATACACAAGAGCTGTTCAAAATGAAAAAGTACTATATTAATGCACTGATTTTAAAATCCTGTTTTAATGCGCTGGTGATATAAACAGCCATCAAGCCTTTTACTTAACCACATCTTTCATTTCATTAACTCCCAATCGCAGAGTCACGTAGCTCTCAAGCCACAGAGCAGAACATAATAAATGAAAGCTTGACTGTCTAATGATATTACATGCAGGAGGATCAGGAGGCCTCTTCAAACTCTAAGTATTCTATAATCTATAATAAGATCAGAGACATTAATTAAACTACTTAAACCCTTAGAAACAAAACAAAGCCTGAAGGTTGGATTTTTTGATAATGCAGACGAGCAAGGCAAAGATAGGACCAGGAACGCTAAAGCATGTTGACATGAGTGAAGCTCCATACTGGGGTGGATTTAAAGTATGAATCAACTATAAAATTCAGTCAACTAGTCGTCCAACAACTGAACAATTATGTAGTGAGAATCATACATATAATAGCTTAGATATAACAATTTAGTCTTCAAAAAACATTGTCCAACTTTATGTAAACATCCCGTGAAAATGTACTGAACTCAAAGCAAGCCTAATTTATTCCAGGCTGCCAGTTAAGAAGGTTTAGTTGACTAGTTGTTCAATCGAAAGACTACTTGATTTTGATAAGTCAGGATTATCTACAAAGTTTTTCAAAGTCAAATAAAAAACTTTTTACCATAATTAATAATGTATGTCCATTCAGAAATACCCACACTATTAATTCACACTATTAATACTTCAATCACATTTACTTAATTAAACAGGCTAGGGTAAACGTTTAAAGGGATAGTTCACCCAAAAATGAAAATTAACCCATCATTTACTCACCCTCAAGCCATCCTAGGTGTTTATGATTGTCTTTCAGACAAATACAATCGTTTTTAAATCCTTGTTCTAATTCATGACAAGTGTTTTGTTTTGCTTGGGGAAGTCGTGGCCTAATGGTTAGAGAGTTGAACTCGTAATCCAAAGGTTGCGAGTTCGAATCTCAGGTCCGGCAGGAATTGTAGGTGGGGGGAGTGAAAGTACAGCGCTCACTCCAATACCATGACTGAGGTGCCCTTGAGCAAGGCACCGAACCCCCAACTGCTCCCTGAGCGCCGCAGCATAAATGGCTGCCCACTGCTCCGGGTGTGTGTTCACGGTGTGTGTGTGTGTTCACTGCTGTGTGTGTGCACTTTGAATGGGATAAATGCAGAGCACAAATTCCAAGTATGGGTCACCATACTTGGCCACATTTCACGTCACTTTCACCTCTGCGCTTCCGCGTTTGTAACTTCTCATGAATACCAATACCAATAAAATGGCCGATACCAATAAAATCTATATATGAAGTTTATTTGCAAAAACAGATAACTCTGTTTTTTTTTAATTTTCAAAAATCGTGTTTATAATGTTATCATGTTTTATTATTTTATTGTGTTAGTTAGCTGTATTTTTTTTGTTATTTTTACTTAATCAAAATAACCCAACTGCGGTTTGATTGAGATTAATTGGAATGCACAATGAAAAAAAACATGATTTTTGAAAATTGTAAAAAATAAAATAAAAATAATAATTATGTTTTAGCAAATTAAATCTTCATATATTGAACATGGTAATTAATGTACTTAGTTTTACCTTACTGGGCTACACATGTTAACATTGAATTAAATTCCAGACGCAGCTTAGATAACACTTCATTTTAAGGTGTCCTTGTTACATGCTACATGTACTTACTATTACAATAACAATAAATTATGAATAATTACATGCAAGTAACCCTAAGCCAAACCCTAACCATATAGTAAGTACATGTAGTTAACATTACTCAGTACGTAAATGTATAATTACACTGTAACAAGGACACCTTAAAGTAAAGTGTAACTGCAGGTTATTGTATAACCATAATGGCAATAGTAACCAGAATAAAGGTGGAAATTTAAATTGTAAACAAGCCCAAAATAAAGCAGAACTCCATTTTCAAAATGTCTATATTATACTACTTCTATCTGCTCACTGAAAAAGATTAGAGAGATAAAATATGCACTCTTTCAACAGTAGGTCGTAAGAAATCACTTGGCATAAATGTGCAGTATTCATTGATTGTTAACTGCACTGACGCAGCACTGAGTTTTGACTTTGAACGTGCATCACACATTTAATTACATCACACAAAATAAAAAGTAATTTTTCTGTCCCCAAATTTAAGACCTCTTAAAATGATAATTAAGACTCCTGTTTTACCAATTAGGATATTTAAGCTTTTAACAACCTTAAATTTGATGAACTAAATTTAAGAGATTTTAGGACCTGCAGGGATCCTGTAAATGTTTTTTTTTTTATGCACCTAATTTAAATGGGTATTTTTAACTGTCATCAGTTGTGGCGTGCTCTGCAATGTCTTTAAATGCAGATGGCATCTCTATCAACTTCCCCCAGTTTTGGGGGTGGAGGTACATACGTACTCACTCACAGCGGTGGGCCCCAATCTCAGTTACCTAGCCTACCAGAACAAGCTCAAAAGATACCCGTCTTTCTCCTCTGCCTCCCCTTGTTTATTTATATCCCTCCTTCCTCTACTTCCTTTCCATTTCTCTGTGCAAAGGCTGATGAATTGTAGCTAAAGGGGCTAGCATTGCTATTCCCATCCCTCCACTTCAGCTGGAGTAGAGCGTACTCAATTCAAGCTCCGCCAGAGAAACAAAAGCCAAGCGTTCAGCAGTCGAGTCTTTTCAAGCCCTCCCGCGGAGAAGAGAGGAGACCGTCTGAGAAAAGCGCCAGCTTGTGTGTGCGCAACATGCTTCGCACAGTCAGCAGGGACACGCTGCATTTAATTCCCCACCTCTCCTCCCCCACTAGCCCCTCTCTCTCTCCTGCACATTAGAGACGAATCGATATGTATTGGTTCCCAGGGTGGTAAACACTTCAGAAGGCAGTGGATGCCATGGAAACGCACGGACTGCTGGGCTCTGATTTAGTCCCTGAGGTTTAAGAGGGGTGTAAACTGAGGGGGCGGCAGAGACGAGTCGTCCAGATGCACCGAAATTATGACGCTTTTAACATTGAGAGATACCACTCATCTTCAAGAGGAAAACAACATCGCTCTGTGTCCTCATCAGATCAAATTGAGAAAACAAATTTTATAATTTTCTGAAGTTCAGATATCAAACAGCCAAATGGGAAGCCTCAAGCAGTCAAAAATTTAACTAAGTAACTAGTTCATGTCAAAAACCGCAGTCAGCTCTGATTCTGATACAGATGTTGTTTTTATCGTTATATGATTTATTGAAGGGCAGTCAATTTCATGTTAAATTAGAGCAGTGGTCATCACAATATTTATTATCTATGCATTTGTTGAATGAGCACTGTGCTACGTCCGAACTGACTGCACTGTATTTTATGTATAATCATTTTCTATTTTAACTTTTAAATTTCATTTTAAATCAATTTCTATATCATTTTAAAATTCCTTGTTTTTATTATTTTTAATTGCTTGTTTTTATTGCTGTGAATGACTATTTCACTGTCCTTTATGTAAAGCACTTTGAATTACCACTGTGTATGAAATGTGCTATATACATAAACTTGCCTTGCCTATCTATATAGGCCCATATAGTCTATAGATATTTCTGATATTTCTTCTGTAATTATGACAAAACTGCTTGTTTTCAAACTTTTTTATATTAACAGAAACTAAAATGATTGATATATTAAACTGATTACCATAATTCATCTTGTGATTTCAGGAACTGCATGTTCTTCCATAAGAACAACAATTATTGATTTTATGCATTTTAAGCATTTCAATTTAGAGTTTGACTATTTTATTATATAATATCAATTTATTAAATTAAATTGTTAACTAATTGATTAATTTATTATTATTTAAATAATAATTTATTAATTTAATTTCTTTTTTTTTATCGTTATAGGATTTATAGCAGGGCTGTCAATTTAATATTAATTTAGAGCAGTGGTCAGTCTTTTTGACTCAAAAGCCCCTTTTGTCCATCACAATATTCATTATCTGTATGGGCCCATATATTCTATACTGATATTTCTGCTTGTTTTCAAACTTTATATTAACAGAACCTAAAATTATTGATATATTCAATTAACCATGATTCATTTTGTGATTTCAAGAACTGTATGTTCTTCCATAAGAACACGTTATTTATTTTATGTGTTTTTAGCATTTCAGTTTAGATTAGAGTTTGACTATTTTATTATATATTAATAATATATTAATTTAAATACTTTTAAGTCATCCTGCGGAGCTCCTGGAAGTTTGCTGAGACCCACTGGTTGAGAACCACTAATTTAGTGCAATTAATTAAAAAAAGTAATGAATTATTAAATGAATTAAAAGGCACTAAAGCCAGGTTTCATCTCTGAATCATCTTAATTTGGGACTTTTTTCAGCAAATACTGATATATGCAGTAATTTGCCATTGTTTTAATGAATTAATCAGCCATCAAAAGAAGTGGATCTTACCTGAGCACAGTACGGTGACCTTGCCACTGAGACGAGGAGCTTGAGAATAGGCTGAGACTGAGAAACCAGGGGTGTGACTGCATGGATAACAGCAGTGAACTTGGGATGCGGCTTGATTCCTAAAAAAGACAAAAACAGGAGAATTAATTTGAAAGAACCACAATCAGACAAAAATGAGATACCAGATCTATCCTGCACCTGTTCACTGATCTTGGGGGAAATCTATGGAATTCTACTGATTGGAATTAAACAATGTATAAAAAGTATCTAATAAAAACTGTAATATTTGATAAAATATTTAAACACAAGGGGTGAATGATGCATACAGCTTGCTGAATGACAGAATTTCAAACTCAGATTCTGTGAAGCTTTCTGAAGAGCTCTGTGCAGAGCTCCCGTGTAATACACCATTAAAATATCTATAAAATACTTCAAGAAATATGATTTAGTGGTATGACTAAAGTGGGATTTAATGAGATAAATAATCCATGTTTTAGAGTTATTAAATAGACTACAGGTGCATCTCAATAAATTAGAATGTCGTGAAAAAGTTATTTTTTTTTTCTTGTAACTTATTTCAAAAAGTGAAACTCATATTTTAGATTCATTACATTTAAAAAACATTTTTTTTTCATTTTGAGGATTGGACCTTACAGCTCATGAAAGTCAAAAATCAGTATCTCAAAATATTAGAATATTTACATTTGAGTTTCAATTAATGACCATCCCTACAGTATAAATTCCGGGTATCTCTTGTTCTTTGAAATCACAATAATGGGAAAGACTGCTGACTTGGCAATGATCCAGAAGACGAACATTGCCACCCTCCATAAAGAGGGTAAGTCACAGAGGGTCATTACTGAAAGGTGTGGCTGTTTACAGAGTGCTGCATCAAAGCATATTAAATGCAAAGTTGACTGGAAGGAAGAATTTGGATAGGAAAAGGTGCACAAGCAACAGGGATGACTGCAAGCTTGAGAATACAGTCAAGCAAAGCTGATTCAAACTCTTGTGAGAGCTTCACAAGGAGCGGACTGAAGCTGGAGTCAGTGCATCAAGAGTCACCACGCTCAGACGTCTTCAGGAAAAGGGCTACCAAGCCACTTCTGAACCAGAGACAACGTCAGAAGCATCTTACCTGGGCTGTGGAGAAAAATAACTGGACTGTTGCTCAGTGGTCCAAAGTCCTCTTTTCAGATGAAAGTAAATTTTGCATTTCATTTTGAAATCAAGGTCCCAGTCAGTGGACAGTTTCTACAGTCAGTGATGATTTGGGCTGCCACAGTCCAAGTCCACAGTCAACTCAGCAATCTAGCAGGAAATTTTAGAGCACTTCATGCTTCCTTCTGTTGACAAGCTTTATGGAGATGCTGATTTCATTTTCCAGCAGGACTTGGCACCTGCCCACACTGCCAAAGGTACCAAAAGCTGGTTCAATGACCATGGTGTTACTGTGCTTGATTGGTCAGCAAACTCGCCTGACCTGAACCCCATAGAGCATCTATGGGGTATTGTCAAGAGGAAGATGAGAGACACCAGACCCAACAATGCAGATGAGCTGAAGGCCACTGTCAAAGAAACCTGGGCTTCCATACCACCTCAGCAGTGCCACAAACTGATCACCTCCATGCCACGCCGAATTGAGGCAGTAATTAAAGCAAAAGGAGCCCCTACCAAGTATTGAGTACATATACAGTAAATGAACATACTTTCCAGTAGGCCAACAATTCACTATTTTTTTTTTATTGGTCTTATGAAGTATTCTAATTTGTTGAGATAGTGAATTGGTGGGTGTTTGTTAAATGTGAGCCTAAATCATCACAATTAAAAGAACCAAAGACTTAAACTACTTCAGTCTGTGTGCATTGCATTTATTTAATACACGAGTTTCACAATTTGAGTTGAATTACTGAAATAAATGAACTTTTCCACGACATTCTAATTTATTGAGATGCACCTGTACATGTTAAATTACAATCAATGATAATGGCATTAATATCATGCACATCTCCCTATAGATGCAGCACTTTTTCATATATTGTCCACTTTGCCCATGAGATGATAAAACAGAGTTGCTCCATCCTGTAGAGTGTTTACCTCATCTCGAAATAACTCATCATGTTTAACTGGTGCAGCGGTAACAAACCAATATGATAATTTTTGCACAGATACAAGCAGATAATTCTTGTTGGTTACCACATTTTTTTACACTTACATTTTCCCACTAACAAGAGGTGCTCAATCAACGGCTTCATATTGATTGGCCTGACAAGCAGTGCAGATTGAGATAGAGGCATGCGTGGGCTGCATTAGCAACTGTGGCGATGCATGACTTTAGATTGTGAATATGGATTTTGTGATCCAATTACACAGGGCTGGTCGATAATCTATCACGTTGTACAATGGTTGTCACTTAGCTACATGGTAAATTTGTAGATATCAAGACACTTCTGCAATTAAGAGATGGCAGGAGAGGGCGTTTAAAAATAAATCAGATGATGAGAAAGGAGATAACCAGACAACGCAACTTCGGTTTTGAATGAGGCTAGTTACAAATTTGGCTATGACAAGACCCACGTCTGTAAAAGATGAAAGAGGATCCGAAAGTCCCATAATGCCTGTCTGTCATGTCTTAGAAAGCTCATTAATTCCAGACACATTTGAACATAACCTCAAAATGTCATTCAGGACTAGTTTCTGAAAGTTTAGGAGAAAAGGGTGTCATAATATTAAAGTCAGAAAGACTTTTGCTGTGTCCAAAATCACTCACTTGTTCACTTATTCCCTATACAGTCAATGTGACATACAGAATAAATGCATGTAAATCAAAAACTAGTGAGCAAAATCAGAAGAAATACTTTTCCTATATTTTATATTTTATTTCACTTAGTGTAAATAGCCTCTATTGACAGAATGAGACAGATGGGCTATATAGTAAGTCCTACTGTGCTGCATGGATATAATATACAGTGGCATGCAAAAGTTTGGGAACCCCTTGCAGAATCTGTGAAAATGTGAATAATTTTAACAAAATAAGAGAGATCATACAAAATGCATGTTATTTTTTATTTAGTACTGTCCTCAGTAAGATATTTTACATAAAATATGTTTACATATAGTCCACAAGACAAAAAATAGCTGAAATTATTCAAATAACCCCCTTCAAAAGTTTGGGAACCCTTGGTTCTTAATACTGTGTGAGGTTACCTGGATGATCCACGACTGTTCTTTTGTTTTGTGTTGGTTGTTCATGAGTCCCTTGTTTGTTCTGAACAGTTGAACTGAGCACTGTTCTTCAGACAAATCCTCCACGTTCTGTAGATTCTGCAGTTTTCCAGCATTTTTGCATATTTGAACCCTTTCCAGCAGTGACTATGATTTTGAGATCCATCTTTTCACACTGAGGACAATTGATGGACTCAAACACAACTATTAAAAAAGGTTCAAACATTCACTGATGCTCCAGAAGGAAACACAATGCATTAAGAGCTGGCTGTTGAAAACTTTTGAACAGGATGAAGATTTCCAACTTTTTTCTTTTGTTGAAATATATATTTTTTTCCATTTATTACTGCCCTTCGGAAGCAACAGAAGATACTTGCATGTTTCCCGGAAGACAAATTAAGTACAATTTACCTTGATCTTCAAATTCAAAAAGTTTTCACCCCCCGGCTCTTAATGCATCGTGTTTCCTTCTGGAGCATCAGTGAATGTTTGAACCTTTTTTAATAGTTGTGTTTGAGTCCATCAATTGTCCTCAGTGTGAAAAGATGGATCTCAAAATCATAGTCACTGCTGGAAAGGGTTCAAATATGCAAAAATGCTGGAAAACTGCAGAATCTACAGAACGTGGAGGATTTGTCTGAAGAACAGTGCTCAGTTCAACTGTTCAGAACAAACAAGGGACTCATGAACAACCAACACAAAACAAAAGAACAGTCGTGGATCATCCAGGTAACCTCACACAGTATTAACAACCAAGGGTTCCCAAACTTTTGAAGGGGGTTATTTGAATAATTTCAGCTATTTTTTGTCTTGTGGACTATATGTAAACATATTTTATGTAAAATATCTTACTCAGGACAGTACTAAATAAAAAATAACATGCATTTTGTATGATCTCTCTTATTTTGTTAAAATTATTCACATTTTCACAGATTCTACAAGGGGTTCCCAAACTTTCGCATGCCACTGTAATGTTACACATCAGACATTTTTTCCCAACATTTCCCCAAACGTTCACTGAAGACATAAGAGATTATGTTTGTGTAAATAGCCTACTTAAATACTGTAATTCTGTGTATACAGTATTCGTATTGGGATCGTGCACTGACAGAAGCGCTTTTATGAGCGTGATTCAAATATCAGTCAGCGGCAGAGCGCGAAGTGAGTGGAGAAAAGGTACTCCCTCTCAGAAAACGTACAAATAAAGATAATTTTAGATGTTTAATTACTATTTGGAGTATTGTGATTGCTAGACGAGGACTTAATGCTGAGAAAACCGACATTTTTCACTTTTTTGTCTGTACAGTGCCCTCCACTAATATTGGCACCCTTGATAAATATGAGCAAAGGCGGCTGTGAAAATAAATCTGCATTGTTTATCCTTTTGATCTTTCACTCAATAAATTCACAAAATTCTAACCTATCATTGAAGTAAAACAATTGAGAGTGGGGAGAAAATCCCATGATGAAATAAATGTTTTTCACCAATGAATGTTGGCCACAATTATTGGCACCCCTAGAAATTCTTATGAGTAAACTATCTCTGAAGTATATTCCCATTCATATTTACATTTTTTAGCACACCAGGGTGACTAGGAGCATGAAATTGTCCAGTCATGACTTTCTGTTCCACGGGATTAT
The DNA here is from genome assembly GCA_023376895.1 of Aspiorhynchus laticeps. Taxonomy (NCBI): domain Eukaryota; kingdom Metazoa; phylum Chordata; class Actinopteri; order Cypriniformes; family Cyprinidae; genus Aspiorhynchus; species Aspiorhynchus laticeps. The sequence continues at coordinate 34,342,815 of CM041793.1, forward strand.
AAATATGAGGAACACAAAGACCAAAGTCCCTTAAACATCCATCACAATGAGAAAAAACAAAAAATATATTTCTGATGTGAAGAACAAGATTGTTGAGCATCACAAAATAGAAAGTGGCTGTAAGAAAAGAGTTAAAACATTGAAAATCCCCATTTCCAGCATCAGGGTAATAATTAAGAGGTTCCAATCAACTAAATATGTTAAAAATCTGCCTGGAAGAGGACGTGTCTATATCGTCCTAATGCATGGTGAGGAGGAGAGTTTGAGTGGCCAAAGACTCTCCAAGGATCACAGCTGAAGAATTGTAGAGATTAGTTGAGTCTTGGGGTCAGAAACCTAAAAAAAAAAAATCAAACATCCCCTATATCACCACATGTTGTTCGGGAGGGTTTCAAGAAAAATTCTCCTTATTATCCAAAAACAAACTCCAGCAAATTCAGTTGTCAGACACGACTGGAACTTCAAATGGCACTGGCTTCTATTGTCAGATGAAACTGAAAAAAGAGCTTTTTGGCAGCAAACCCACCAGATGAGTTTAGTACAAACAGGGATAAAAAAGTACCCCATGTCCACGGTTAAATATACTGCTGGATCTTTAATGTTGTGGGCCTGTTTTTCTGCCAGAGGTCCTGAACATCTTGTTCAGATGCATGGCATCATGGATTCTATCAAATACCAACAGATAAGAAATCAAAACCTGACTGCCTCTGTTAGAAATCTTATAATGGGCCATGTTTGGATCTTCCACCAGGACAACAATCCAAAACAAACATCAAAATAAACACAAAAATGGGTCACTGAGCACAAAATGAATCTTTTACCATGGCTGTCTCTGTCCTCTGACCTGAACCCTGTAGAAAATGAGTGAGGTGAACTGAAGAGAAGAAGCACCGTCATGGAGCTGTGAATCTGAAGGATCTGGAGAGATTCTGTATGAAGAAAATGGTCTCTGATCTCTTATCAGGTGTTCTCCAAACTCTTCAGGCATTATAGGAGAAAACTCAGAGCTGTTACCCTGGGAAAAGGACGTTGCAATAATTTGGGTGCCAATAATTGTGGCCAACATGAAAAAGTGAAAGCATTTATTTCATCATGAGATTTTCTCCCCGCTTTCAATTGTTTTACTTCAATGATAGGTTGGAATTTTGTGAATTTTTTGAATGAAAGATAAAAAGGATAAACAATGCAGATTTATTTTCACAGCCGCCTTTGTCATATTTACCAAGGGTGCCAATATTAGTGGAGGGCACTGTATCTTAAAATTAGCCCGTGCGCATTCCGACTCATTTTGCAAGCACAGGTAAATTACTGTATAATTTACATTATACAGTATATTTTTTAAATTTCTCTTTTGAGTTGACATTTTTGATAGAATTAATGGAATTATAACTAAAATGTTACATTTGAACTTTTTTCATTAATTTATGACAATTTAAGACATAATACACATAATAGCACTAGCTTGCTCTATTCTTTTTCTATTTTATCTCTTTTCTTTTTAATATATAATTGAAAAAAAAAACCTTGTTACATGTACTGCGTTAGGCTAACTGAGACTTGTCATAGCACTTGCATATCATTGCTATTTTGTTGATTTTCATTGCTTCCATTGTCCTCATTTGTAAGTCACTTTGAATAAAAGTGTCTACTAAATGACTAAATGTAAATAAAACAATTGCTAGAACGAAGGAATCGACAAACTCTTATTCCTCTATGCTCAACATTTTCACCATTAGATTATAAAATATTATTTCAAAAGTATTCAGTGTATTATAGGTATAAAAGAGATCTCTACATCACTGTTCACTTTGAATTTGGACAACACTACAAAAACGGCAAACCTCCAAATAGTGCACTATAGGGAAAAGCAGAGCAATTTTAGAAACAGCTTTTGTTTTTAACTCTGGAAAAACTATGTGCTATAAAGAAGATGATTGTCAATTACCAAGTTTGGCGTAGAAGAAAGGGAAGTCGCCCAGGTAGGATGAGTACTGGGGTAGTGTAAAAAGTCCACCGGGATGACTGTTCCACATCAGATTGCTCCTGGAGGTCTGCTGAAGCACTCGGTCCTGTATGATCTACACAAACAAGTAAACAAACAAATAAAAAGCCTGCATTACAGCCTGTGTAAACAATTCCAGCTAAATTCCTCGCCCATGAGAGCTGTGAAGTTGTCATTTGGAGAAGTCTTTGTGAAAGGGTAAATTAATGTTTCAAATTGAAACTTCAAGTTGAGGTGCAGCTCTGGGTCTATAAACTATGAGACAAATGATCAAATGCTCCAGCGATTTCACCACTCTCATCGTGCCAATCAGCTGCTCCAGCATTAAGAGGAGCAATTGCTTCTCTGGCCTTGAGTGAGGCTCTCGGTGATGAATGGCTGCTGTAAAAAGAGACAAAGACTGATAGGCTTTTTTTGTTGTCGTCATCGTTTTTGGTTTATATTGTGCCCCTTGGTGTGAAAGCGGCTTGGCTTAGTGACAGCCTAATCTTTGGCAACTGGAATGGGTTTCCACACAAGCTGGATGTCTCTAAAATTGTGTCTTCATTGCAGCTTTTTAATACTAGCCTGGAGTCTTTTTTGTGGTACAAATGACAAAAGTCTTGTAGAATTTACTGAGCAGCATCTGGAATGCATTCATCAGTTGAAAGATGGTGAGATTCCATGGACAACCTTATTCCACGTACACAAATATAACTTTCAAACACAAACACAGACATTTTCTGTAGACAGAATCACAGCTGCATAATTAGTTCAGGTGTGAATGGGGAAGATAAACTCGTTCTGCATAAATAATGGTAATTAGGACTAATCATGCATGTCGATTCAAAATGATTAAACAGAGGAACCTGGGCAACAAATCGAAGCATTCAATTAATATTGTAAAGAAACGAGGCATTCAAGGTGAAGTGTGTAATTTAGAAGTACCAAACAGAATCAGAACAATACCCAGTGTTATTTTCACAGTTTTTTGTTATAGTTTAAAAAATGCTTTAAATTGTCAATATTTTGTCGAGTCGCATTTAAGAATTATACTTTCATTAAAATGGCATAATATATTGTACTATTATGTAATATATGTAATAATTTCTTTTTCACAAAAAATATTAAACAGCACAACTGTTTTAAACACTGATAATAATTAAAAAAAATGTTTCTTGAGCAGCAAATCAGCATTTTTAAATTGTAATAATATTCCAAAATATTACTGCTTTAAATGCATTTTATCAAACAAATGCAGCCTTTAAAAAAAACAAAAAACAAAATCTTACATACCCCAAACTTTTGAACATCATTATATTATTATATTATATTATATTACAAAATGTCATCAGAGGTGACTAATATAAAGCACAAGTTTGAGTGTTTCCCCTGTGTTTTCTTCTTGCTCCCCCCTGGAGCAGTCAATAACCATTTGACACGAGCGTTGATATTAAGCCGTGGTCTTTCAACCTTGCAGAACCCCACCTGTCATGTTAAAAACCCAATCTGAGCGGCTGATGAAAGGCCGTTCCTCTTGCTCAGCTAAAAGTCCTCCCTTTTAGTGACTGAAGACATGTGATTGATGACTCAATCTCGCAACAGGATGGCCGCAATCTTCCAAATGGAGGGCAGCGGATGAAAGCAACTCTTCGGATACTAGCTGTAATTGCAATGATGCTGCACCCACACCGTGGGAGGCTGGGGGGCTCTGACAGCTCTGTCGCTAGCTCATAGACTTCTGGGGTTAATTGCTGTGATTTGTTGATTGCAGATGCTTATGCATTGTATGACACTGTCAGTTGCTAAACATGGACTGCAATGGCATGTCGATCTAAGAAGCAGGGGGAACGGTTACACTAACAAAGCTTTTGACAGAATATATTTCATATATAACAGTGCCAAATAAACAAGACGTTTCAGCGAAAAGCACAAAAGCATCCAAATACTTTTAGGGCCATTGTATATGAGCTCTGTGTCTGGCCAAATGCAAGTCAAGCTAATAACTCTAAGGAGAGGTCAATGAACCAAGGTCACGCATCATTTCCTAGACACCGATAAAGGGGACATACAGAATTAAACAAGGCATGAGAATGTGTACACACTTAGCACAACCCCTAATAAATCATCATAATTCGACACTTTGTCAAAATATTTGAACCCAGCCTGTGTGTCTGAAGCGGCTCTTGTGAGTGTCACAGCTGTGAAATGAGAGCATATGTGTGTGTGTGTGTGTGCGCGTGTGTGTGTGTGAGAGAGAGACAGACAGTGGGAGACGGCTGACTGAACAGTCATCGCTTACTTCTAGAGTGGTGAGCACAATCTTCTCCATGGATGAGAAGTAGGCCTCCCACAAGAACTGCGTCTGCTGTCGCAGAGCCAGAATCTTATCCTGATGAATGGAGCGCACCGTGGACGGGATCTGCACGGGGAGAGAGAGAGAGAGTGATAAATCAGAGCCCTGCTGCTAGAGAGGTTATTTATGAACAGAACAATTGAAACAAGGGAAAACAGAGGGATATGGGTTTATGACATCTCATACTGCTTGGTTAAACAAATCAAATCTGTATAACCTGAATAATCTGCAACATAGGCCTAATGGAAAAATTGGATCATATCAGACTAAGATGGTCAAACCAGTCCAAGCTGTGTTTTAGAGCAAACAATCTGTTTCAGCCTTCGTTTGACAGGAATGTTGATCCAGGACCAAAAATCACATCAAACACTATTCAAGTCTAACCAGTGTTTTCAACCTGTATTCTCTCAGTCCCATCAGTAAATTCCTCTTCATCCAAAACAAATGTGCATATATCTAAAGACATATCATATTGAATATCATTCATCATTACCATTAATACTATTAAAATAGTATATTAAATAATGATGATAATAATAATATTAATATAATAACATTAATCATTAAATTATAAATTTAATTATTAAAATAATAAAAATGTACTATTATTTTTTTATTATTATAACCACTACAACTACTGACTTTAATCCATACTGTGGGTTCACCAACATCAATGTGTTTATTTGAAGGCATATTATATTGGATAATATTTAGCATTATTATAAAATTAAAATGTATATTCTTCTTCTACTACTACTACTGCTACTGCTAGTACCCGAGATTGTTTCAAATCATATTTTGACGTTTTAGGGAAAAATCATAGAGAAACATTCCCTAAGAAAAATCTTAATGGCAAATTTATTTATAAGTGAGTCCAGATGGGAGGTTTAACAAATGTAATTTGCAGTTTTTGTATGTAATTATCATCAAAGCTTAACAAGTAATTTTTGATATATTCCCTCTGAGAGAACCAAAATATTTTTTCTGTCTTTAAAAAAGGAACTAAAAGCATATATAAAAAAAGAACACACAAAAGATCACAGGATTTGTGAATATTTTAATCTTTTGACAGCCATAATATAATAATAATTTAGTCACAATTCCTGTGAAGCTCCAGGATTTCCATTGTTCAAGAGATAGTTCACCCAAAACTGAAAATTGTGTCATCATTTGTTAACCCTCATGTTGTTCTAAACCTGTATGACATTCTTTCTTCTGTGGAACATGAAGATATTTTGAAGAATGTTGGCAACCAAAGAATCTGCTGCCTTTGACTTCCATCATATTGACAAAAAAAATCCCCAGACATTTCTCCAAATATCTTTTATTGTATCACAGAAGAAAGTAAGTCATATAGCTTTAGAATTACGTGAGGATGAATAAACGATCACAAAATTTCTCTTTAGTAAAGGAAAACCTGGAACCTCTGTTGAATACATGTCTGGGTGGGAATCATTTGAGGTGTTTTTGAATATAATTAACCTGCTTAACTGGGCAAGGTGGTCTAAAAGCTCTAACCAAGCTGACTTCAGCCACAATGTCTGACATGACTATTAAAGTATTTGAGCAGAATACAATAGATTCTGGAAAGGATGCAATAAAAACACATTATATTTCGGACCTGCAGTAGGAGCCTCTCGTCCCCGATCACAGCAGCCGTGTTCCAGTCGATGACCTCCGAGAAGGGGAGTTCCCAACCATTACTCAGCATGACCGGCACACAGGCCGCCTACAAACACACACAGAGCGATGGGGTCACAGCATGAGTCACATGTGCTGTGTTTTGATTACAGGACAGCACAAAGAGAGAAAACACATGGATAAATAAGAAACAGAACAAACACAATGGGACGCATATTAAATTGCTTCTATTGAATGCCAGAAAAGCCATTAGCCTCGTTACTGATACTGACTCGAAGAGTCCAGCGTACAGACGCCTACAGATCAACATCCACTTCACTTATACAGTTACACGTCATGACAGTAAATACAGGGAGGGAGAGAGAAAATATATAGGTTGGGGAAAAAAAACTATAAAACAGGGAAGAGGGGCTGAGGAGAGAAAAGTGAATTTCCTTTGAAGTGCAGGAGATGTGTAGAAATAGAGGGATGAGCAGCTGTTGTGTCTGACGGCTGTTTGACGTAATGAGGACCTGCCACTCAAGAGGTCATAAAGGTGTCAGCAGAGCACCGAGCGCCACAGGGCTTCAGATCTAGTGGTCACACACACGCTCAGGGGAAGAGGGTCTGTGCTCCAGAAGTGAAGAGGTGCGGGTGCTGTATGTAAGAGCTAATGTCAAAGTATGTGCGTGCGCAGAATTGTTTCACAATTCTTGTGAGGGAATACACACAGAAATACTTCCTTCGCTCACAAAATTGTTATACACTCTCTGTTCCTTTTGTTCGATCTGAACTAGGTAAAAAGGCTTTTATGTATGCAGCTCCTACTGACTGGAATCTTCTGCAATCGAAACTAAAATTACAAAATTTGCTGTCTTTGGATCATTTTAAAACAGTTATTCGACAAATGGAAACTGACTCAACAATATGTAACTGTTTTTAAGTGTATTTAGTCTGTTTGTGTTGTAATATTTTGTGATGAAACCGATGTATTGCTGCCCATTTTGGCCAGGACACTCCTGCGAAAGAGATTCTTAATCTCAGAGAGTCTTTTCTGGTTAAATAAAGGTTAAATAAAATAAAAAATAAATAAACATTTCGGAAAACATCCTTATGATAAAATCTCTTCAAAGCAACTAGTGGGGGCAATAATTGTTCGTTAAAAAAAGAAAGGTTCATAAATGGGCCAACTAATGTTTTAATTAACATCCAAAAGGTGACAGGAAGGGACAGAGTTAGTATGCAGTTATAATTAGTGACATGAGGGTTTTCAACTTGAGGGGAAGGATTGCACAATAAAGGAAGACAAAAGGAAGTAAGAGTGGAAGGAAGGAAGTGAAAGTGTGGAAGGAAGGAATGAAAGAAGTGCAGAAGGAAGGAAAGTACAAAAGGAATTGAGGAATTTAGGGAGCGTAAGAGGAAAGGACAGGAACAGAAGGAAGTAAGTGCAAAATAATATAAGTGTGGAAGAAAGGATAAAATATGAAAAAAATGAAAGGAAGTGCATTGGGAAGTAAGGAAGAAAGAATGGGCTTGGAAGGAAGGATGAAATGAGGGAAGTGAACAAGAAAAGGAAGGGCAGAAGGAAGTGAGTGCCGAAGGAAGTGAATGTACAAAAAAGGATCAGAGAATAGACGGAAGGGTGCAAAAAAGCAAGGAAGGAGGGAAAGGAGGAAGAATGAACGAGGTTGAAAGGATTTAGAGAAAGAAGGAAGGGAGTGCATAAGAAAATTAAGTGTAAAAGAAAGGATCAAAGAATAGAAGAAAGCAAGCAAGTAAAGAATTAAGGAGGGATGGAAGGAGGAAACATTTTTGGAAGGAACTTTGAACTTGGAAGGACTTAGAGAAGAATGGGGGGGAAGGACAAGGAAGTACACAAGGAAGTGAGGAAGGAAGGAAGTGCACAAGAAATGAAGGGTGGAAGGATGTGAATGCAGAGAGAAGTAAGTGTATAAGAAAGGATCAGAGAATGAAAGGAAGGGTGGAAGAAAGTAGGACGGGGGGGAAATATTGAAAAAAAAACATGAACTTGTAAGGATTTAGAGAAGGAAGGAAGGAAGGATATTGGGAAGTGTGGAATGAAAAAGTCTGGAAGGAAGGAAGGAATGAATGAAAGAAGCACAGAAGGAAGGGGGACAACAGAAAAACAATAAAAGATGAAAAGGAAAGGAAATGGAAACTAAATTAAATTAAATTAAAAGGAAAAGAAAACAAAATAGGAAAGCAGAAAAAATAGAAAAAGGCGCAGACTGAATGACAGATGTGTGCTCACCTGCAGAGCCTCCAGGAAGCGAAAGGATCCCAGTCGTCGTCCTCGAGGAACCAGGCAGAAAGTGGAATTGTGCAGCATTTCACGATAGTCATACCTGCACAAAAACACACACAAACAAATGATACAAATGCCTTTTGTGGATTTTAAGTGTCTTTTCTCTATCAGTCTCCCTCCCTCCTCCACACCTGCCCGTTTCACACAGGCACATTCATGAGGAGCAGAAACAAACAGCGTTCACACAATCGGGTGCTTGAGAAGATACAGCCATGATTTCCCCATATCAAAGAGCCAGTCATCTCTCTGCCCCTGCGCTCTGAGCTCAGGGCGGCCACACTGACACAGATGGCTTCCTGTCCTCTCATGCGCGCACGCAAAAAATACAGCGTCAAAGAGGTCTGGAGGTTAAAGGAGCAGGCAGTTATTTATCAGGCAGAAAATCATCCATCATTTACTGGTGAGCATGTAAGGTGAAGGTTGTGCGACGCTGACTTCCACGTGCTGCCATTATCTGCCTTGTGATGATCTTGCTGACTCCAGAGCAGCTGTGCCGTTTGCCTCCTCAGCTCATTGGTAGATGCTGACTTTGAACACTGCCTGAAATGTCAGGCTACACACACACACACACACACAGCCCTACAGAACGAAACGAGGCACAGAGGCCATTCTGTCACAAAGTGAACAAACAAGGCACGCGTGTGAGCACACACGCACGCGTCCCAGCTGTCTGGATATGGGACTGATCCCGCGTTAATGTGATAGAATATGAATGAGGCTGGAAGGCGAGCGTTGGTCTCTGTGGTGCCATTTCACGTAGATTAGCTACCTGAGGAGCAATATCAGACAGTCGGCAAACACCGAGGATCCCTCCACTCCTCGCTGTGTGAGCCCAGGACAGAAATGATGCTTTTCAAAAACAGTCCATGAACCACTGGTCACCAGCCTTCCTTTGCCCAAAGTAATTTTTCTCTCTCAAAATATTTTTCTTCAAATGGCACAATAGCCAAGTGTTTGAAATAAATAAATACATACATAAATAAATATATATTATATATATATATATATATATATATATATATATATATATACATATATATATATATATATATATATATATATATATATATATATATATATATATATATATATATATATATATATATATACATACATATATACAGGTGCTGGTCATATAATTAGAATATCATCAAAAAGTTGATTTATTTCACTAATTCCATTCAAAAAGTGAAACTTGTATAATGTATACATTCATTCCACACAGACTGATATATTTCAAGTGTTTATTTCTTTTAATTTTGATGATTATAAGTGACAACTAATGAAAACCCAAAATTCAGTATCTCAGAAAATTAGAATATTGTGAAAAGGTTCAATATTGAAGCCACCTGGTGCCACACTCTAATCAGCTAATTAACTCAAAACACCTGCAAAGGCCTTTAAATGGTCTCTCAGTCTAGTTCTGTAGGCTACACAATCATGGGGAAGACTGCTGACTTGACAGTTGTCCAAAAGACGACCATTGACACCTTGCACAAGGAGGGCAAGACACAAAAGGTCATTGCAAAAGAGGCTGGCGGTTCACAGAGCTCTGTGTCCAAGCACATTAATAGAGAGGCGAAGGGAAGGAAAAGATGTGGTAGAAAAAAGTGTACAAGCAATAGGGATAACCGCACCCTGGAGAGGATTGTGAAACAAAACCCATTCAAAAATGTGGGGGAGATTCACAAAGAGTGGACTGCAGCTGGAGTCAGTGTTTCAAGAACCACTACGCACAGACGTATGCAAGACATGGGTTTCAGCTGTCGCATTCCTTGTGTCAAGCCACTCTTGAACAACAGACAGCGTCAGAAGCGTCTCGCCTGGGCTAAAGACAAAAAGGACTGGACTGCTGCTGAGTGGTCCAAAGTTATGTTCTCTGATGAAAGTAAATTTTGCATTTCCTTTGGAAATCAGGGTCCCAGAGTCTGGAGGAAGAGAGGAGAAGCACAGAATCCACGTTGCTTGAGGTCCAGTGTAAAGTTTCCACAGTCAGTGATGGTTTAGGGTGCCATGTCATCTGCTGGTGTTGGTCCACTGTGTTTTCTGAGGTCCAAGGTCAACACAGCCGTATACCAGGAAGTTTTAGAGCACTTCATGCTTCCTGCTGCTGACCAACTTTATGGAGATGCAGATTTCATTTTCCAACAGGACTTGGCACCTGCACACAGTGCCAAAGCTACCAGTACCTGGTTTAAGGACCATGGTATCCCTGTTCTTAATTGGCCAGCAAACTCGCCTGACCTTAACCCCATAGAAAATCTATGGGGTATTGTGAAGAGGAAGATGCGATATGCCAGACCCAACAATGCAGAAGAGCTGAAGGCCACTATCAGAGCAACCTGGGCTCTCATAACACCTGAGCAGTGCCACAGACTGATCGACTCCATGCCACGCCGCATTGCTGCAGTAATTCAGGCAAAAGGAGCCCCAACTAAGTATTGAGTGCTGTACATACTTTATGTTCATACTTTTCAGTTGGCCAAGATTTCTAAAAATCCTTTCTTTGTATTGGTCTTAAGTAATATTCTAATTTTCTGAGATACTGAATTTGGGGTTTTCATTAGTTGTCAGTTATAATCATCAAAATTAAAAGAAATAAACACTTGAAATATATCAGTCTGTGTGGAATGAATGTATACATTATACAAGTTTCACTTTTTGAATGGAATTAGTGAAATAAATCAACTTTTTGATGATATTCTAATTATATGACCAGCACCTGTGTATATACACACACACAGGTGCATCTCAATAAATTAGAATGTCGTGGAAAAGTTCATTTATTTCAGTAATTCAACTCAAATTGTGAAACTCGTGTATTAAATAAATTCAATGCACACAGACTGAAGTAGTTTAAGTCTTTGGGTCTTTTAATTGTGATGATTTAGGCTCACATTTAACAAAAACCCACCAATTCACTATCTCAACAAATTAGAATACTTCATAAGACCAATAAAAAAAAAAATTTTAGTGAATTGTTGGCCTTCTGGAAAGTATGTTAATTTACTGTATATGTACTCAATACTTGGTAGGGGCTCCTTTTGCTTTAATTACTGCCTCAATTCGGCGTGGCATGGAGGTGATCAGTTTGTGGCACTGCTGAGGTGGTATGGAAGCCCAGGTTTCTTTGACGGTGGCCTTCGGGTCATACGCATTGTTGGGTCTGGTGTCTCTCATCTTCCTCTTGACAATACCCCATAGATTCTCTATGGGGTTCAGGTCAGGCGAGTTTGCTGGCCAATCAAGCACAGTAACACCATGGTCATTGAACCAGCTTTTGGTACCTTTGTGTGAGCAGGTGCCAAGTCCTGCTGGAAAATTAAATCAGCATCTCCATAAAGCAAGTCAGCAGAAGGAAGCATGAAGTGCTCTAAAATTTCCTGGTAGATGAAATGCAAAGTTTACTTTCATCTGAAAAGAGGACTTTGGACTAGGGGTCGACCGATATGCGTTTTTCAGGGCCGATGCCGATACCGATTATTACAGACCAACTAGACAGATAACCGATATTTTGAACCGATATATGTCTGGCGTAAAAATGACACTTAATGTCAAAATTTAGAATAACAAGGGCTCTGACAAAAACTGCCTTCCCTGGTGTTGGTTGCACTTCTTACTCTTGTCTTGCTCCATGCATCCATCTACAATAAGGGTAATATAAAGAGAGTTAAATGTGGGGCCACTGTAGAGCTGCACGATATATTGCATGCGATTGTCATGTGCATCTCTTCAGTAAAGCCGGTTCTGTGATTAGTATTAAATCTCCATCACATGCTTTCCAACCCAGTAGATGGAGCGGAAGTTAATACACAGAGCCGTAGTTCACTGACAAGCTATGCAATTCGTGCTCATAATCACAGATGAATCGCCTTCGATAATGAACGTAATATTGCGTAGCTTGTCAGTGAACTACGGCTCTGTGTATTAAATGCCGCTCCATCTGAAAGCAGGTGATGGAGATTTACTGCTAATCACAGAACCGGCTTTACTGACGAGATGCACATGACTATCGCATGGAATATATCGTGCAGCCCTAGGCCACTGTATGCTTCATGATTAAGCCTATGAATACTATACTACAGCCAAACAGCTTGGGGAAATGCAAGTATTTGGCTTCACTAATTTACATGTTGGAAATGTATGTGTAATAGCATAACCTCTCATAATTCTTCATTAATTATTTTCTGATGATTAAATCATAACCTACAAGAGGTGACTATTCAATTCATCATCTAATGCACATCAATTGATTAACTTAAAAAGCACAATGTATATAATAAGTGTAAATAATTTAATTGTCTTCATAGCTCCATTGTAGAAGTTAAGAAGACCGCAACTATTTTAATGAAACTATAACACTAATAGCCTGTTATAGGCACACTTGGTTCAATAGCCTATATCTTAATCTTGGCCTATGTGACAGTAATTTCCATTAGTTTTAATTTACAGTGCAGTGCAAATGAAGGCATAAAACATTAATTTCATTTATCTTTTAATCAAATGAGAGTTAAACTCTATTTTTGGCAAACAAATGGGTTTACTATTAAATTAAAACATGGCAGAAATAGCGTATTGTGTGATTGTTCTTTTAAACAAAGTTGTAATAATTGTTGTAGCAGTATTAGTAGATAAACCAAACTTTTATTTTGACGGGTTGCCATGAGGACCTCTTAAGCTTCTGTAGCCTATGTATGATATGACAATCGTTTTACTCAAATGAAACGGTCAAATGCTCATGAAATAACTCTCAGAGCAGGTCTGGGGATGTTGTTCAAGTATTTATGTCCTCATTTAGTGAGACGGCAGATGCTGAAAACACCACGAGCAGTCGCGCACCTCTCTCTGTGTGTGTGTGTGTGTGTGTGTGTGTGTGTGTGTGTGTGTGTGTGCAGTAAAAACCGCGCGTCTGTGCCATTCACATTTACAGAGACACGCAGAATTCATATTTAAATAGTCTTTTTGCGGCTTAATGTTTACAGATACTAGTCCATAGTCGATTTAAGTGTACTGACCTACTTTTGATTAATTCATCCAAACTTTGACAAATTCCGTGACTCCGCGTTATACAGTAAATTCCATTTATACGACTGGATTCCGCGATTCCGTCCGGGTTTTCCCCATCGCGGAAACCATAAATAGATAATATTGAGGTGTTTTGCAACTTCAGTGTAGTGGATTGTGATTTATTGCAACTTGTGCAACGTCTGCTGCTGCCTTTGAGAGACAACTGATGCGTGATCACTGAAGCAAGCAGCTCCAGTTAGCAAGCGCTTTCGGTCTGAGAGTGCCTTTAGTCTCCCACGCTGATTGGTCGGACTCGTGACTCCCAACAAATCAGATGTGCGGTGGGCGGAGACTGCTCTAGCCTACAGAGTGGTGAGCTCCGACAGGCTGCATCAGAGCCAAATAGCGCGTTTCAAAATTAAATTATTTTATCGGCACATCGATTTTGAAAATGGCCGATACCGATTATCATAAAAATGCTTAATATCGACGGCGATAATTGGGCAGGCCGATAATCGGTCGACCCCTACTTTGGACCACTGAGCAACAGTCCAGTTATTTTTCTCCACAGCCCAGGTAAGACGCTTCTGATGTTGTCTCTGGTTCAGAAGTGGCTTGGTAGCCCTTTTCCTGAAGACGTCTGAGCGTGGTGACTCTTGATGCACTGACTCCAGCTTCAGTTCACTCCTTGTGAAGCTCTCCCAAGTGTTTGAATCAGCTTTGCTCGACTGTATTCTCAAGCTTGCGGTCATCCCTTTTGCTTGTGCAGTCAACTTTGCATTTAATATGCTTTGATACAGCACTCTGTAAACAGCCACACCTTTCAGTAATGACCCTCTGTGACTTAACCTCTTTGTGGAGGGTGTCAATGTTCGTCTTCTGGATCATTGCCAAGTCAGCAGTCTTCCCCATTATTGTGGTTTCAAAGAACAAGAGATACCCAGAATTTATACTGTATGGATGGTCATTTATTGAAACTCAAATGTAAATATTCTAATATTTTGAGATACTGATTTTTGACTTTCATGAGCTATAAGCTCTAATCATCAGAATCAAAACAAAACAACTTTTGAAATGTTTTACTTTACATGTAATGAATCTAAAATATATGAAAGTTTCACTTTTTGAAATAAGTTACAAGAAAAACTTTTTCACGACATTCTAATTTATTGAGATGCACCTGTATATATATATATATATATATATATATATATATATATATATATATATATATATATATATATATTTATTCTTTCTTTTTCATACTATGGTTATGAAGTCAGTGTGGGTTCATAGGAGGCTCTGCAGGTGAGCACACATCTGTCTTTGAGTCCACATTTTTTTTCTACGTTTCTCTTTTCTTTGTTTTCATTGCCGTTTAATTTCATTTTGTTTCTATTTAATTTACTTAAAAAATTCCTGATGTTGTCTTTTTTTATTCCTCCCTTACTTCCGTCTGTATTCTTTCATTCCTTCCTTCCATACATTCCATACTTCCCTATATACCTCCTTTCTTCCTTATCTAAATCCAAGTTCATTCTTTTTTCCTTACTCCCTTCCTTCCTTGCTTTTATTCCATCCTTTTATTTTCTGATCCTTCCTTATACACTTACTTCCCTCTGTTCTCACATCTTTCACCCTTCCTTCCTTCCTCACTTCCCTTTGTACTTCCTTTCCTTGAAACCTTTTATAGCTTCTTACCAAACTTTCTTCCTTCTGTAATTACATCTTTTTCATTGTTCTTTTTCTTCCTTTTTTCAGTTCTTCTCCAAATCTTTCCAAGTTCATTGTTTTCTTCTTTCCTCATGCTTTACTTTCTTCCGTCCTTCCTTCTGCACTCACTTCCTGCTGAACTTCCTTTCTTCCATTCTTTGATCCTTTCTTGTATACACTTAATTTTCTTCTGCACTCCTTTCCTTCTTTCTCCAAATCCTTTCAAGTTAACTTTTCATCCTTTTTTTCCATACAAAAATGTATGTAAACTTATACATCTGTACACATACTGTGGAAACATTACAATTATTTTTTTCCCCCCTAATTTAATATATTTTCAAATGTAATTTATTTTTGTGATGGCAAAGCTGACATTTCAGCATTATTACTCCAGTCTTCAGTGTGACATGAACCTTCAGAAATCATTCTAATATGCTGATTTGGTGCTTAAGAAACATCTCTAATTATTATCAATGTTGAATACACTGAAAATGCTGTGGAAACAATATCCAAATCACTTGAATATACTGTCACTTTAGATTAATTTAATGCATAAAAACGTAATGTCTTTAAAAAATGTTACTTAACCCAAATGTTTTAATGTTTTTTTAATATATTATATTTACATTTAGTCATTTGGCAGACGCTTTTATCCAAAGCGACTTACAATATTTGATGTATTTATTACATATGGAACTATATAAAACAAGGCCATTCAGTAGCACAGTATACACCAAAGTACCATGGAATTACCACCTAATAATTCATAATTGTACAATGGTTCTGCCTCAGTACTTTTTTTGTGTGCATTGTGTGTATTGCCCATGTTATTTCAAAACAGCTCCTATTACAAATTTCCTGAGCACTGAGCATCCTTGGACCTTGGGAAGCTCAGACCACTTAAAACAGCACAGCGGAGATGAGAGGGTGTAATGGTGTGTGTTTATACACAAGTGAGAATTGTTTGGGTCTTTAATGGTGCTCAGGCACACACAACTGTTTGTGTGAAGTGAATCCATGGCAATGAGCATCTATGTGAGATGAAATGCAATAGAGAAAAGAACAGTGTTAAAGTATTATGCGAAAACTGCTGGTGAGTGAATCAATATCAGGGTCTAAAAATGAGGATCACCCTCTGGGATTGTGTTTATTTCACAGGTTGGGTACAATTATACTACCCTTCCTAAACACAGCCCTAAGTGCAGCTTTATGCTCCGTCTCCATAGCAACTCCGGCTAAATGCTTCCATTTGGAATGTGTTAATTATATGTGTTCTGCACATGGCTGACGGGGGGGACCTTGCACAATGAGGTAATGTTTTAAAAATCTCCACTGTTTCATTTCTCTTGCTTTCCACACTTTCTAAAACTTTCTCTCTCAAACTACCCCCCACTCTTGCACATCTTAATGAAAGCTTCACTGGGAAAGGAGCCAAAATGGCTGTCGTCTCTGATGCAGAACAATCAGCCTAAGGCACAGACTTTCACTTCCCAGACATCAAGCTCATGAGAAAAACCCACAAATACTAACTAAAGTGTAAAATAGATAAACACATGTGATCTGACCATATTAGCATAAAAATTGTTCATTCATAAAATATTAGGTAGTCTCAGTAGTACAATTAGATAGAAGTAGTAGATTAATTTACAATAGTTAGCGATAAAGAGTAGATGGCATATTTAATGTAAATATGGCATATTTTGTGTAACAAAGGTTGAAAGAAAAGTGAATATTTTTGAGTAATCAAACAAACAGGTAAATCTAGCATTTCAGCCAATTTATCGAAACAAAGAGATCAAAAGAAATGATTCACAAAAATGAATCAAACTTTGATCTACACTACTGTTTGAGTCAGTAAAAATGTTCCCTTTAGAAAGAAAGTAATACTTTTATTCAGAGATAATGCATTACATTTATCAAAAGAGATGGTAAATACATTTAAAATGTTACTAAAGATTTCTACTTCAAATAAATGCAGAAGTGGCTTGCTGGAATATTCTTTATAAAATTTAAAGCTATATAAAAAATGCATTAAAATCATTGCAATATTGCTCATAATTTATATTGCCAGAAATCATCAAGAGTTTAAATTGTATTGAAATTGCAAGCGAAATCAAGGATGCTTGGAACTTTTTTTTTTTTTTTTTTTTTTTTAAATGTGCACAAATCCCTCAACCCTGTTTTCTCAACCAATTCACTGAAAACGGCAGTTCAAAACAACCAATACACAAAATAAATCAAACATCTATCAGTATTTCTGCTATGCATAGCAAAACCTCAAGCAAGCAAAAAGAGGGAATATTTATACAGAAAGCTAAAACCGCAGCTTGAATCTGATCTCTAGCAATTCATACGCCAAAAACACAGAAAAAAAAAGATTTTTAACTACAGTTTAATGAGAAAACCAACAATTAGTTACAGTAATTATATTCATTGTTATGAAACTGACATTAAGTAACAAAGCCTTCTGTGATTTCACATACCCACATGCCAGTTACTAGCAGGCCACACAGAGATGCTTACAGCTCCCTGCGGGTACGAGTATGTGTTCATGTGTGTAGCCCTATGAAGTGTCCGCACTGTCCTCTCTCCAGAACTCACTGTAACTAATTCATTAGAGCAATTAGTGCTCATTAGAGAGCTTATGCTAGTTTCAATTAGCATCCACAGCATAAGATAACCTAGAGGCATTCCAGCAAACACCCCCGTCATATAATCTTATAATGGCCATGTGCCCCATTAACACCACGGGAATCAAATCAGGGGCCAATTACGGGCAATATATTTATAAATCTATATGTCCATTCTTCTATCTCTTCATTCGTCTGCCCATCCATCCATACAAAACATGCTATGCAATGTGATCACTTACATAAATATTTAGTCCCCAGTCCTGTGAATTTAAGTGACAGTCCTGCCATTAAGTGCATTTCCTTGTCAAAAAGATCAGCTTTGGTGTTGCAGACGTGCGACAAGATCATCTTATACTGACAACGTAATTTATTTTGACAAGTTTATCATGAAAATCTTTTCAATTTGTCTCCCTCTCTACTAAGCAAAACAGACTGAGCCTATTGCCAAAAAAAAGGGTTTCTTGAATTGGTTGATTATGCTTTGGACATGAAATGAAAGGAAGATCACATAAAAACGAAGTTATGTGGTGAACTTTGGCTATGCTGTCCTCACACATGGACACATTTTGTCCTGTTTGATTGGCCTGTCAGAATACAGGGACTAGGGATGGGTATCGTTAAGGTTTTAACGGTATTACTACTCTTATCGATACTGCTTATCGGTCCGGTACTTTAACGGTATTCTTATCGGTACTTTTTGTTATACTGTATATATATATATATATATATATATATATATATATTATAACAAATTAGGAGCTGAATTAACATTACTTTATATTCTGAAATGTAAAATAAATATTTAATTAAATTAATATAAAACATCAATTTGTAAATGCACCAGTGTGCAGGCATTTTTAGTGTTTTATATACATAAGATACAGTAAGAATATTAACAAAGAAACAAAGTAAAAACAAACTGACAAATACAATAAAACAAATATACAAATTAAATTAAATAAACAGTGCTTTAATTTTTCCATGAAGGTCTACTAACATTACTGTTCAGGCAAGTAATAGCCTACAAAAGAAATCTAAAAGTAATCAAATGTAAATGCACACTGCATAGTTTTCACTGTATGTATTGATAGATTAATGCTTATTAAAGCTATAACGTTATTCAGATTAAGAGCTGTGGGGGATTTTTTTCTTTGATTAACATTGAAGCGCCAGTCTGTCACTTTAAGACAATATATTGACACATCGGATTCTCTCCGAACAGTTCTGGTCCACTTAAGACAAACTGTTTAAGTGAATACTCTCGTAGCTGGCCATTGTGACATATTTTTGTGTGTATTTGATCGTTTGGATGCGCCCGAAGCTCAAACTGTAATCTGCTTGTCCGTTTTGGAGCGCGCTGCGCAGGCACGCACGCACACACATTTCAGCCTGGGGAGCAGCGTCTCTTGTGCGGATTGTACTTTCAACGTTTTATTATCAAACATGTCCCGCAATCTAGCAACAGTAAAGACGGCATTTTACAACAATCACCGATTGAGCTGATTCAGACTTTAAGTTTTGTTTAGGGAGGAACGAATGCGCGCCGCTGTAAAGGGATGGAAGTTGTGCTAGAAGAAACGCGGCTATAATCATTAGAAGCCAAAATCAAAAATAAATAAATAAACTTAGCTTAATATAACAGCCACAGGCATAAAGTGCATATGTTTTAATAGTTAGTTCTCTATTCTATCATAATTAAACAGGGCTTTCATGTTGCGCGTGCTGAAGCTCCTCCGCGTGAGCGCGATCTCGCTTCTGAATTGCGAATAGCAAAAATGCATCATAGACAAATGTTTGAATATTATTGCACATTAAAACAGCTGGCAACTCTGGTGAGATAGAATTTGCAAGATAATGTGTATATAGCAACAATAAATGTGTGTTTTCATAATTTCTCCAGTACCGACAGCAGAACCGAT
Organism: Aspiorhynchus laticeps; assembly: GCA_023376895.1. Lineage (NCBI taxonomy): Eukaryota > Metazoa > Chordata > Actinopteri > Cypriniformes > Cyprinidae > Aspiorhynchus > Aspiorhynchus laticeps. The sequence continues at coordinate 34,362,370 of CM041793.1, forward strand.
AACGTCAGAGCTTATCGATACTCCGGTCTTTCATAATTTAGCCCCGAGACCGATTAAATACCGAGTTTCGGTACCCATCCCTAACAGGGACACTCTCCATATAGACCAGTTATCCTGTCGGGGCACGAGGACAGAAACGTGTCTTGATTGGCCGGCCTGTCAGCATACAGGGACACGCTTTGTGAAATACTGGCTGTCCTGTCACCACAAAGGGAATATTTCAGCCCTGACTGGCTGTGGGGTCTGAATAGTTGGAAGTGCAATTCAGAGTGTGGCATGTTGATGACCAGATGTGTCTCAAAGCACCAGTTTATATCCAGATGGTTGGCAGGACTGCGATGACGTGACTGTGCACGAGTCTGATTCGGGACATGTCAGCACAAGCCTGCTCTGCGGTCTCGTTCCAGTCCTGCGTGAGAAGCATTGACAGATGGAATAGTCACTTTTTTCATAGATCACAGACTCCAGTGGTTAAAATATTCCTGAGATGTCAGAGCGCTAAACAGCTAAGTGGGCAGAAGTTGTACTGTGACAGCCCTTTGTACTGGTCTGAATCTGTATATTCCCGCAATAGGGGGAAAACAGCATCCTATCAGAACTTGTGAAGGGTTTATATAAACAAACTTTAGAAATCAAAGGAGCCTTTTATGCTGGAGTTAAAAAGCAGCACTTCTCACTTTTATAGATTCAGACAACTTACGAAAACAACTCGAATTTGCTATCTTTCAGCCACATGAATTGCTAAATTACATTATTTTTATCCAAATACCAAGGGGAACAAGCCTGACAGATAAGTAAAATGATCCCACTACCTATTATCTGAGTTTTTGAACTAGTCTACAAGAATTCACTGGTTCTGTTTGGTCTTATTGCTTGGAATTGATGGCTTTTTGTTCTTATTATAAATGGACATGTTTTTTTGTCTATGGCAATATGAGTTAATTTTACTAATAGACCATCTACTGTAGCCTTTCCCCCCAAAGGTGAACAAAAAGTCATAATTAGCTCATTTATTTGCAAACACATTTAAATTTATTCTATTTTGGGGCTAAACCCGCAATATCTCCTCACCATATGTGACTCTTAGACAGAGAAGGAGAGAAAGAAAGAAAAGGAAAAAGGGAGGGCACACAATCAAAGCTGCAGATGGGGTCTCTCAATTGCTTGTAGAGACTGTCCCTAAAGAGCCAAACCAGTCTTTATCCTTCAAATCCAAAAGCCACACCCTGGCTATGAATGCATGACACTGGATTCATTATTTGCTAGATTTATATATATATATATATATATATATATATATATATATATATATATATATATATATATATATATATATATATATATATATAAAAAGTACATCTCATAAAAGCATATCTAGGTAATATTACAGAACAAAGAAAAAAAAGAAAAAAGAATGTTTGGATAAAAAAAAAAAAAAATTCAACAGTTATTCAAATTAAATTGCTGAATTAATCTATAAAACTATATATTACATAGACAATTAGATTTGTACATATTTTATGTATTAAATCTCTTTTTGCTTTACATTAATGATAATTAGAGAGATAGATCATTTGTAATATTGTATTATGACATTAATTTTATGGCATTTAAGCACATTTATTTATCATCAGAATATTTATCATATACATAATTTATATATTTAAACTAAATTGTTGAATTAAAATCTAAGACTATATTACAAAGTATTTTATGCATAGATCTTTTAAACAGATTTATATCATAGTGTATCTGGACATTTTTCGCAATTTTCAATAATGATCCATATAACTGTTAGGGATGGGATGATACACCTACCTCCCGATTCGATACTATCATGATACTTGGGTGCTGATACGATATGTATTGCATTTTTTTTAAAGAATTGCGATTCAATATTGCTGTGTGTTGCGATTTTTGTTTTTAACTCTAGACCGTGGGAAAAAGTTGAATGATACACTTATACAGACTGTCACAATAAAAAAAAAAAAAACACATCTTAGCAGTCACTATTGCGATTCGATATTACAATTTATTGTGATTTTTGTTTGCTTATTAAAGACTAGACAATGGAAAATAGTTGATTACACCCTTAAAATAGACTTTATCTGATGAGTCATATTAACAAAACAATGTATCACATCACGTATTTTCTAAACGTTTATTTCAGAAGCATACACATACACAGTGTATATTTAAAGTAGGGATGCAACGATACCATTTTTTCAGATCCGATCCAATCCGATCCAGAAAATTCTGATTATCGCCGATTCCGATCCGATCCTAGCGCAGTTTTTTTTAATCAATGTAGAGTTTCTATACTTCTGTGTCACTCTTTTGTGTGTTAAACAATCTACTAGACAGCTTCATTTTAATGAAAAATAACATAAAAACATATATAGGGGCTGTTTACACCTGGTCTCTTCATGCGTTTTGTAATATAAATCCGATCGCTCAAAACACTTCAGGAGGTGGTCTGGGCCACATTCCAGACGAACTGGACATGTGTAAATGCATCTGGTTGTTGAAACCACATATGTGAATTTTACTCCTCCCAAAATGTAAAAATAATAAACGTGTGAGACTATGTCTATAAATGTGTTATAGGCTATATGACATTTTAGTCAGATATGACTGCGCTAATGCAACAAGCCTCACCGCGGAGGAGTAGCTGAGCATCGCAGACACGCAAACTGCCGTGAATGAAACTGAAAGAAAGACGCAGACGCTCAACACAATCATCTTCATTAAAAGTATAAGACAGGCTTATCTTTCCAGTGCTGATGCCGCGCGCTCTCATATTGCGGTCTTTGATCTGGAAATGAGCTGATAATTAATAAAATGCAGCGCTTTTGATTTCGTTGACGTGAACTTCGTTAAATTTATATACAGCGCGGGAATTGAAGATCGGATTTATATCCATTTTGTGAAGATTTATGTGGCCAAGTGTAAATGGAAACGTTTTAATAAATCAGATAGATATCAGATCAGAGAAAACGCATGACATGCAGGTGTAAACAGACCCATTCATAATCTGTGACAAAAATAATATTATAAACTAGGTTAGTGGATAATTTAGCAGCAAAAGTTATTCTAGAAAAATCATGAGTGCACAATTTTATAAAATCTAAACATTTAGTGAAATAACATTATTTAGTGGGGAACAAATAAAAGTGAACATGTGAAGGACTAAATCTGGTAAAATGTTACACATTGCTCTTTGTATTGTTGTAAAATACATTAATGAAAACAAGTAAATGTATTTATTTATAAATATAAACAAAATTAAAATACATTTCTTTTAAATATATAGCACAGTAATGAAGACAGCAACATATGATAGAGGAGTCCTGCCTCCATTACTGTGCTATACATTAGATTATTAATAGCCTTGATAGGACAGTACAAGAAACGCTATAAATAATTTCATTGCGCAAAAGTACTATAATACGAAAAGCTCCAATAGAGAGCGGCACAAAGCTCTTATGCGCATCCCGTGTGCAGAATGATGCGCTTGAAGCAGCACGGAGTCACAGCGCGCAGCTCCGGACAGAGAAGTTCAAAGCACAGAGGAAAGAGATATTGATGCGTAGCTTATTAAATCTGCGCGATAGTTTATTGAGCCTTTTCTTTTAGCGGTTTTAAATCTCAGTTATTGAGCGCTCTTGAAGAGTTTCATTGTTTTGACTGTAGTAAACGAACGCAACACGCAGTTTGAATGCTGAACGGAGGATAACGGACAGCCGCAGCAGAGAGAAGAGTTTACATGAACTTGAATTTAACGAATTAAATATTAATCTGTAACGTTACCTCACATTAAACTATGAAACGGCTTCAGAACACTTGGACTTTGACTTTATGGTGCTTTATAATGCTTTTGTGCTTTCGTGGGGCTTAACAATAACAATAGTATACACGCAATATCGGATTTGGATCGGTCTCGTCTCTCCGATACCCGATCCGCGGAAAATGACTGGATTGGAGCCGATACCGATCCTGAGTATCGGATCGATGCATCCCTAGTCTTTACGGGATCTTTACGGGTTGTGTGTGAACGCACGCACAGATTCCGGAAAATCACAGGCAGTGTGAATGAACCAAAATCAAACGATCCCGGGATGATTCCCGGAACACATTACCCGTGTATTTTCCGGAATCTCTGTGTGAAAGGGGCTATAGCATTATAAAGAGAAGATTCGCGAGCGTGCAGAACTAAACTCTGGCGATTTGAGCGGTGATTCTCACAAAGCCTACATAAAAGTCATAATATAACAACACAAAAGTCAACAGATTATCGACAGGCTATCTTTTTAAATACATTTTAATATAGAACTTGATCAATTTAAGTAATAATACAGGTTGTTATTGTTTTGGTGAATGTCTGTGTCTGAGATCATAAAAACGTGTGCCCCCCTATGAAAACGAAATGCCCCCCCCACTGAAGATTTTCTGGCGACGGCCCTGAATGCAGCCTGTTCATTATCATTATAAAAAAAAAACAATCAGTCAAACATATGGAAAAAAAAAACACTGCTCAGTTTAAATATGTAGTAAAATCTATACCATTAAGCGTTATCACCTTACCGCTGTGAAGTTATGCAAAACATGTTTTATGTGGATATTGGAACACGAGTGAAGCAGGACATAAAAGGTAAATAATATTTTGGCATTCAAATACATTGCGAATACAGAAACATTTGATTTTGTGTCGAACGAGAGACCCAACATTGGTTTCAGTTTCGTTTTAGCCTAAATTAATTCGTTTAGGTTTGTTGTTTATATAGCTATAGCTTCTTACATTTTTAATTCTTGTTCTTTTCTAAATAGCCTAATGTTACTGTTAATTGAAAGGATTTGTTGTGGAGTGAGGGGAACTAAAATAGCCTAGCTATGTTTACAGTGTTTATTATAATGTTTGTAATTGGCGTCGGCCTATTTCTGAATTAAATAATAAAATGCGACTTATAGGTGACTTGTGTTCTTTTCTTTTCTCTCTAAAAAAAACTTATTTTTTTTATACGTATTCTATTTTAACCATGCAGCAAGCCTTTTAAAATATTTTGATAAATTACTGAAAAAAAATAAGTGACTTTAAACCATTTAACTGATTGTATTAATCGGTCAAACTTCTAATCGGCCGGTTAACGGTTAAAATGAACATCCCTAATCTATATATTTAAATTGTTGAATCAAAATTCATGAGACTATGTTGCGCCGATAGCCTCGTTAGTGTGCCGACATATAGCGCAGTTGTGCTCACAGCGATTCGAGTTCAATTCCCATCTCGAGGTCATTTGCTGATCCAACGCCCCTCTCTCTTCCCAATGCTTTCCTGTCATCTTTCTACTGTCCTGTCCATTAAAGGCATAAAAGCCCGAAAATATTACTTAAAATAAAAAACAATTTATGAGACTATATTATATATAGCGAAATAGATTTTTATGTAGTTCATGTATTAAATAGATTTTTTTGCATTACAATAATGACAACTGAAGATACGTGCTTGATTGATTGTTAAATCAAATCAATCAAACAATCAATAAAAAGTCTTAAAAGAAACAATGATTTTAAAAATGCTTTGTTTTCTTTAGGCACATCATTTTTAATTCTTTATTTTCTTTTGGGCTAAAACATGACTGGAACATGTTCTTGGCAGGTTTCATAAAGAACTAGTAGCACTTTCAAAAGAAATTCCTTTGCAGGACAGTGTTATACGATACAGGTGTGTCTCCTAGAACTAGGTCATGTCACATAGCAGCTGGAGGGGGAACTGACAAAAACAAGGGGGGTGCTGACTCAGTCACCAGAGGTCAGAATGTGGCTTTTGGACATTGTGGACAGAAAGCACCATCCATAACGAAGTTCTAACAAAGCAGCGGCTTCTTTCGGGAGGAGGCTGCAGCTGGTGTCAGGTTGCTCAGATAGACACTTGCAGAGAGGAACCCTAGGGAGAAAGATAACGAGAGAGGGACGCTGCAGAGAAAAGATGGACTGAAGAAACAAGAAAGAATAGCGAAGAGGGACAGCGTGGCTGGTGCTTCTCTTTTTCCACCTGGACAGGAAGTAGAGCAAAGTAACATGGAGCACCTGCATCCTCAGGCCTATGTGCTGACAAGCGGCAGGATTGAATTTTTCATTCAAGCAGCATGCAGACATCTCCAGACTCACTTCAAGCTTGAAGTGCTGCTATCATGTGCCATTAAACCTGCTTCGGTGAAGAATGGTTTGCAGTTTTAGATCACAATTAGGCGAAACCCAGCAAGCCCACTGAAGCACTCATTAGTCTGTTCATAATAAACAGTCTGAGACTGAGAGAAGTGAGTGAGGAACTGACTAATAACACTTTCCCCACTCCTGAAAAGATGTAATTAGAGAAGTGAATATAAAAATGAAGAAAGTGAGATGGAGGAATCGTTAAAAAAAGACTCACTGGTCACCTGGCAACCGGTTTTGGTGAAAATATGTGGGTATAATATTTCTTTGTGATATGGAAAACCAAAAACACAATAAATGGATCGCGAAAGAAGTACTTACATTAATGTATAGATATATTAGAGTATTAGATCTGAATAACTATCAAATAAAAGATGAGACGGAGGAATGTGTGCGCGACAGTAACTTACATGAGAAGAAAGCATATCAAAACAAATTAATAAAAGTTGAAGAAACAAACAAACAAATAATAAACCTGATGCCTATATATCTTGGACAACAACAGAGCTGGTGAAATCTACAGCAATAAAACTGTAAACTGTAGAATTTTATAGCAATAAATGCAGTCAAAGGCTTTTTCTTTGACGTCTTCATTCTACCACAGGCTGATGACATGCAAACTCTCTGTCTTTGAGAGATTATTTAACTGTGTTTTTCAGACTTTCTCTATTTCTTTATGTGCAAAATAGAAACCTATATCACCTCAAAAAGACAGATTCTTTCGCAGAAGAGTCGGGACTTCAGTCTAAAAGAATTGGTGCTCCTTCACCTCAAACGCTGCACTACTTAAAGGTGAGAGTCACAACACAGAGGAAGGGAAAGAGGCTCTCAGAGCTCTCCATGTCAATTACACCACAAAACCACACACAGTCGGGACAGCACAAAAAAACGGCTTCACTTCTATAAACAAAAACACACCTGTGTATAACCGAGATTTCCGTTTGAATTTATGCAAAGACAGGCTGAGTTTGCATACAGTTCCAAGTGTCATCCTCCAGTGAAGCATATCAGTCCTAAGTGGTAACCAATGCCATTTTAACAGTCTCGAGATGAAATAATCTGATCAAAAATCATGAAATCAGGACCATTTTGAGGTTGTTTTGCTATCAAACAGCGCCAACTTCAAATGGATTTTTTATTTTTTTTTATGTAGGTCAAACTTGTCTGATCCAATATAATACATTACTGCTTTGAGTCTTATTTTAACTCAAGTGTTACATAATGTGAAACTGTTTCTGTACAGATGCAAGACTTATTTGTTAGGAATAGCCTTGAAAATAATGATGGCCCTTTTATTTTCAGTATTTAAGTTGTATACAAGAAAAAAATAAACACTTACCTGATATTACAAAATAATATATAAAACATTTTGGATTTAAGTGACCAAATAAAAAAAGAAATAAAAAGGTAATTATTTTTACTTATAATAAAATTATTATTATTATTATTATTATTATTATTATTATTATTATTATTATTATTATTATTATTATTATTATTATATGCATCACCCAATCCATATGACTGACAATCAAATCAACAAACAAATAAATAAATAAATAAATAAATACCCATAAAACTGCAATATCAGGATGAAACGGTACTTTTCTTTTCAGCCAGGGCAAGGCCAGAATAATTAGATGGCAGGAAATGAATCATCCCCTCTGCCTGCTGAGTTATTAGCAACAGTAAAAAGAAAATCAACATGAACTAAACCTATCAATTAAATGGGAGCGGCATCTTAAAGGCCTATTCACACAGAGCATGCAATTTCCTGCAACAAGATGTTAAATCGACACAATGCGCTTCTATACGGCCCAGGAAACCAAACTGCAAAATTTCACTCTGAAACGAAACATTTAATACTTTAATGTGAATTTTTGCTTTGTAACATCACATTTGGTGTGAACAGGCCTTTAATTTAAACCCACGAGAACGTGTCAGTCAACATGACAGCGAGATGCCAAACACCTAGAGGCCTCGCTACTGCATAAAACACAACATACTGCAAGTGACGTAGAATACAAACTTCACAAATCATTGTTGTAAGACCGTATGTCAGGGAATGTGACAAATTATTTGAAAAGCAAATCAAAGCTCTCGTATTCCACAGCAGCTCTTTAAAAGCCAACACGTGCATGGTTTCGACTCTGACAGGAAGGCTTATGCTTCGCCCCAAGATCTAACAGTTCAAAGAAACTCAATAAAACATTTAAGACTAGCCTACGAACCCCCCTCTCTCAGCACCGTATGACCTTGGGTTAAACGTATTTAATTAGAACACAAGATTCCCTCAACTCTGCCTTCCCCAAGCACAACAAACATCCATCCTTCATATGGCTTGTGCCTCCTTTTTAGAGCTTTGTTTCCAACTATGAGAGTGGGATTTAGGATGGCATACAAACAGAAGACTTCAAATAGCTGTGTGTCTTTACGCCACACCAAACGGCACATCTGGGCCGCGGCTTCAAAGAGCTCCACTCCCACACCTTTAAGTGCTAAGGCAGGTGATGAGATACTTCTGAAAGCTGTCTGAATCCCAGTGTTTGATAACAGGAGGCAAGTGCAAATCTAAAGCAAAGTGACTGCTCTATCCTGCTGGAGAGAACCCCCTTTCACACATAAAAGGCTTTCATGCTGCAACGGACAAAAGATGTATACTGGTTTTGGTATGCACTTTGCCGTTTTCAAAGATTTTGGTTTCTTTTTTTGCCCGAGGTCAAGAGAAGCTGCAATTAATTTGGTATTGAAGAAACAATGCAATAAAGTCATCCGATTTAATGTTCCACTACATCTGGGGAATGTTGGAAAGGTCAGAGGTTTAGCCTATACTTAGGTTTAGCCTAGACGGCTTATGAAACTCTACGTTTCATAATGGGGAAAATATACCAGTTGGAAGGAAAGGTCTACTCTACTATCACATGGCTAATCTGAAGGACTCGTTTCTTGATATCTGTCCATTTGTACACATAACAAGCTAAATTAGCAATTGTAAACTTCAAAACGTAACTGCTGAATGCACAAAAGGAAAATAAAAACCATTCTGCTGCTGAAAGGCATAGAGATGTTATTTACTCACTCATTTAAATCTGTATGACTTTCTACTGTGGACTTTCTTTTAAAGAAAATACTTTGAAAGTCAATGAGGTCCAATGTTGTATTACATCCAGCTTTCATTATACGGAAAAAACAACACTTTTTTGGGGTTTCTCAGAAGAAAGTCAGTCATACAGGCTCTGCTGAAAACAAATGGCTTTGGTTCGCTTCGTCACTGTGAACGTCCCTAAGGACTGCTTTGCTGACATACATACTTAAGGTGGTTGACAAATAGAGCAAATAGCAGCTGAACTAGAGGCCAACTTCAGAAGATGTCAGTGAATTATTCACCTCTTTATTCGGCTGACATTGCACAGCTCATTTTTATTGAGTTTGTATGATGGTCAATGTCTCATGTGTCTAAGCCCATATCTAAAACAGTCATTTTTGAGAAAGAGCTCATGAGAACTCCATCCACACAACAATAAAGCACTGTCTCCTGATGCGGTGACATGAAAGAGTGCGGTTGAGCTCACATTCGTCACCAGTGCCGTTCTCGTCGACACCTCCGGTGTCATGGTGCAGTCATTTAGCAAGCAGGGAGGACTCTGGGGAATCTTCCAGAAGCGAAACCAGGGTTATCCTACTGATCCAACCCTGACCACTTCAAAGGGATTTTCTGAGCCATATGTGATTTCATATAGTGTAAAAAGCCATTTTAAGAGAGGTAATTGCCTGTGATAGCTACATGCGAAGTAAAGCTTAGCTTTGCCTTAATATGCACCCCATTCCCATGTTAAGTGACCCATTGTTGTAATTACAATAGAGTAATCTCAGCCTAGCAAGATCAGTGCTGTAAATTGACTGACGTTAATTAACATATCAATAGTCGATTAGTATGAAATACATTACAGACTAGCCCTTAACTACTCTATGCACAAACAAAAATTCATGTGACATTCCTTAAAACTGAAAAAAAAAGAAAAAGAAAAGTAAAGGTAAATCTCAAATGTGTCTTTATTTAATCTGCCATTTGAACTGTCAAGGTTAGTTTTTGTAGCCTCTCCAAATGCAGCGGTTGACTAACAATGACTACAGTCAGACATAGACTCTTTCCAGACACTTATTCAACATCTACATGAGTCATTCTTCTCAGGTTTTGACAATAAATTTTCACTCAAAACAATGACTTTGTCACTGGCAGACATTAGATCCTAAGGCATACAAAAGAATGATGAAAAGGTTCTCAAAGGAAGTGATTAATTTTATTTTATGACTGTGATCTGCCAAATGTGTTTCAGTTGAGCATCAGTATTTGAGACAGAAGGGCCGTTCTGCATTTACAAGTCAATCAACTGATGCAGATCAACTACTAATATATTCCATCCAATATAGCGCAAGGTTCCTAGATGGCATCCCAAAATATGCATCCATTCAAGCTTTTTGGACAAATATTGTATTTTCTGAATAGCAGCACATGACTTACATTTTATATAGCTTTGTATTGTTTTTTTATTAATAAATTGTAAATATATAATTACATGTTTTGCAGTGTATACTGTATATAAAAAATATAGACTTTACCATAACCGATGCAGTCTGCAGTTTTCATATGATGTATGCAAGCTGAAATTCAGACACACATCATTCAAAACAGCAGCTTGCGACTAACATTAGAACTAATGCGCGAGAGGAAAAATTATAACGGGAAAGTTAATATGCTAATTAGTGAGCTAAACTGTAAACAACCTTCAAGTCACGGTGTTATAATAAAGCATGTGACTTTGTGCCTTCAAGAATATGAGTGAATCTTCAAAGCAGTCAAGAATGAAACCAGGCAGAGGCAATTAGCAATGCTCTTTAGCACAACATTAGTCAGGAGCTCGGATATAAATCTCCAACATTCAGGTCATGATAATCTTCTCAGAAATGCCACAGCATTTGTCTGTGGAGGAAGATTCGTCCAACCTTAGCTAACAGACAGTGGAAATGGGCAGATTGTAACAGATAAACAAACAGACTTTCTAAATGTCACGCTGCCAGAGGAACAGGGTGCACAATAGCTTTATCCTGCTCGGTGGCCTGTAACGATGGAACTGCTCGTGTTGATTGGAGAAGAAACAAAAAGCACCGCTGCGATTGGGCAAAGACAGAGTTCCAACCAAAGCAGATAGAATGTCAGCGGATCTGACAGAGCCGGACTGAGTCTCCGTGGAGCGTGGATGCTTCAGAGGTCAGGGAATGCGCAGTAGTGATATTTAATCAACCTGACAGCTCTCGGTCTGGAAGTCACTTTCTGTGAAAGAAGGCCTTGTTCAAAAGACAGGGCTTTCTTTAAATGTGACTGGTTTGATGGAAATCCTTCAACTAAGACCTACCACTGAGATTGAGGACTTGGATGGGGGTTGGTGGTCAGCACAATAGGCAGATGAAATGAAATACTTCTTTTCAAACTTTTGGACACCACGGACCCAAAAAACGTAATGTTCCCCTTGTGATGGACCTCCCTTCCTAAAACAAAGGCAGCTACATTCATTCATAATGTGTGTTAATGTTAACTTTGATTTTAGAAAAACTAATGTTGTTTCCTAAATATAAAAAACGCCTTGTATATCATTGTACTAAAGCAAATTATTAAAATTACTTGCATAGCATTTTTCAAAATAAATGATTTTAAAGCAGTTTCACAAAAAACAGTGACCACTTCAATTTTTTTTTTTTTTTACAAAATTATAAGCAGATTTGATAAAAAAAAAAATAAGGCTGCCGATAGAATAAAATAATCTCATAGTTTCTAATTTTTAGTGCATAAAAATCAGAACAGAATCAATCAAATGCTGTAAATTTGTTAAATTTTATATATTAAATATTTTTATATAAACATTTATATATAAAAGATTTCAAACTATATAAAATCACATACATACATATACATATATATATACACATACATATATATACACATACATATACATATATACATACATATATATATATATATATATATATATATATATATATATATACATACATACATATATATATATATATATACATACATACATATATATATATATATACATATATATATATATATATATATATATATATATATATATATATATATATATACATACATACATACATATATATATATATACATATATATATATATATATATACATATATATACACATATATATATACATATATATATACATATATATATATATATATATATATATATATATATATATATATATATATATATATATATATATAAAACACGTTAACTTTGTCATCACTAAAAACTATTTTATTTAATTACGAGTTATCACTGAACCCTCCTCGTCCTAGCTTGTGACCCCTGGGAGTCCCTGGGGTCCAGTTTGAAAACCCCTATGATGTAGTTGACATGTTCTTGTGGTCTTGTAGCCTTCGCTCATGCATAGCCATGCACAAGACCACAGGCTATCCCGTTTTTGACTGTGGTTTTAAGAAGGGTGCTCACAAGCACTAGAGGAATAAACTAAGGACTGAGGGTGCCATTCCCTACAAAAGAACATATAAGAACTCCAGGATCCTATCAGATCATCTTATCAAACGGAGCAAGTCTCCACTCGCAGAGCCTGATTTTAACTGCTGGTTGACAATTACACGTTCAGATGATGATGATGAGGTGGTTCACTGACCGACTTCTTGCGACAGGATTTTGCAGCATTACACTTTTCTCGTCTCAGAAGTTGATGATGACATGAAAGCAGAAAATGAATGCAGAAGCACAAATCCAATCGGGAGGGAAGCCAGAGGACTGAGTGAACTCCCAGATCCAGAAGGAAGAATGAGCTAGGAAAAAAAGCACTACTTGTGCATGGAATGTGCTGGACAGCTTGATTTATATACGGCACTGGGAGACACCACTCTTTTGGCGGTGCATTGACAGGTTGATGATGACTTTGCCACTTCTGCTGACATCATGAGAGACGCCTGGATCAAGTTACTATACATATACAGACAAGCAGCGAAGCATCAAATTATGCCTCTATGTTTGTAGTGAGAGAGAAGACACTAAAACCTGGACCATTAAGACTCAAACCTGTCATATCAAGTTAAGTTTCCCCAGGTGAATCTCAAACGCTCATTTTACATTTAAAATCTCAATGATTGATAAGTGTGTCAAAAAGGTTGAAATGCGCCCATATTAAAATTCTAGCTAAAATCAATTATTTTCAATAAAAAATAGAAATGAAAAATTAAGCTAAATGAAAAATTATATTATTTTGTTTAAATCCCCCCAAAATTATGCTAAAAACCAGTCAATAATTTTAAACAAAATAAAATTTATACACCACATCATTATAATTTACAGTATGAAAAATGTATTGTCATTTTGAGATTTCTTAAAACATTTAGCAGTGTTAAAATATTACTGTTTTTTAAACATTAACCCTGATTATTAGATGGCAAAAGTAATTCAAATATAAAAACGGAACATTAGTGTCTACAATTAAATATTCAATATCAGTATTTTGTACAATTTAATGCATTTAAAAAATAAATACAAATACATTTATTTATCATTCATTGCTATTCAGAAGACACAAAAATGCATTATTAAGCACTCTATCAGCTGCTCTCACAGAGACACTCTCCTCAATAAGAGCATAAATCACTGCTATTCAAAGTCCTAAAGATCCTTTTGTGCTCAGAAAACATGGTTCAAAATAAACACCACAACTGCGTTAGTTTCCCTGCTACGTGATCTTAGGATGCTCAGGAAGGCAGGTATTGGGCTCTGTGTTCGCCTCTGCTTGAATAATGAGTTCTAAGAGTTCATGGTAATGGCCTGTCTCCAACATCCCAGCCACTATAAATCTTCCCGAGGAAAAATGAGGGAGCAGTCAGGTGGGGAGAGGGCCGCGAGGGTGCATGTGACAGCATGGTTGGCGTTCGGCATGTCTACACACCCACCACTTCATATGATTAAAGGGCTGAAAGCAGCAAAAAAAAAAAAAAAAAAAAAATCTGCCTGCATTTTAAACGAATCAAACCATTAGCAATAGCAACTCGAGAGTTTTTTTTTTTTTTTTTTCACATTTGCACTTTTGGCCACAGTTAAAGGAGGTAAAGCCAGGCCAGGACCCGAGATGTGCTCAGACGTGGACCTGCCACAACAAATAAAGGCCCAACAGGTCTGCAGGGAAGCTTTTTTTTAAAGCAGCTGTGAAGCTGTAGTCTTTTCTCTCTCAGCTATGCACTAACATATGAGTAATGAACACTTAAATACCTGCATGTGTAGGGGCCCGGAATCGGACCCCAGGCGATCTGGGGAAAACATGGATGCACTTTCACCTTCTTAAACCATTTTATTTGCTTTCATCTCTATCTGCTAAAACAAAGCCATGCTGACTCAGAGCTTAGACAAAGACACATACATAAATCAGCAGGCTGTACTCTAGCATCCTACTCTGACTCTCCAGATAATTAGCTCTACTAATTACTTTGAATACGACTCCTACTTAGACAGATTGCCTATGAGGACACATTTATGACAACATTAAGAGGTTTCAGACTAAAGGATTAGGGTGAACAGGAAGTGAGTGATAGTGCAGAGTAGGGCTGCAACAACTAATCGATAAAATCGATTATTATCGATTATGAAAATCATCGACAACGATTCTCATTATCGATTAGTCGGGTCTGCCCACAGTGCACGTCAAACTACAGCTGGTTGCTCAAATTGCAGCACTGAATAACCATTTCTATGGACAAAATGCATCTAAAAATAGTGGAGGAAACAGAATGAGATGCTGCGGGAGAAGTACATGATCCTAGCTGCCCAAAACATGAAAATGATTTATTTTAAGCTTTAAGTTAATGTATTAGCATATGCTTTACTGGTCAGTCGCTTTGACACATGTGTGTGCGCCCTCAGCGCAAAAAAACTTTCAGTTTACGGTCATATCCTTATCTATAAATGTCACAAATTTGCGCGAGCATTTCCATTTTTGCATAAAGATCCGTCCTGACAGTCTGTGTTACATTTAAAATACCGAATGAGTGCCGGTGCGTCGGCCGCGTGCACACGCGTCAGACAGACGGAACACAGAGAGGGAGACAATTAATATACTATTCAGTGCAAAAATATCCATTGTGCTGAAATATCTGTTGTTGAAAGTTCATTTAAGGTTTAAAAGTCAACATGCAATGCGAATATTTTATGAGAGTAGGAACTTTAAATGGATAACCGTGTAATTGTCTGAATATAAATATCAGACGCTTCATAACTGCCTTTTACAGGATAAAGAAATGACAGTAAGAGGTGACTGTGATCAAAGTGAACGTGTTCCTGCAGAACATTACTCTCACCTGTTGGTTAACACTGAATTTGTGTTTTTATTCGTCTTTATTTCAATTTTTAAACTATATTCACTATATGCAACGCTTAAATTTATGTAAGGTTTTTAACAAATTGTGTAAGGTTTGTGCCACTGCTGCTCTAAACTAACAGTATTGGTGATTACCAAAATCATTTTTTAGCTTTCTGTATTGGTTAGTCCTCCAATATGCTTAAGCTCTTTAGTAACAGTAGTAGGCTATTTCTAATGCCATAATATAATTATTGCTGTTATCTATGAAAGAAAGGCAGAGCACTTTAGTGTTTTTTTTTTCAGATCCCCAATTACAGTCAAAAAGTACATAAACAATGCAAGCAAGAATGCAAGCTGTTATGTGGCCATTTTTGTTATTATGTGAATCAATACTAATTAGTTGTTTCAGTTTGTAATTTGCTCAATAAATGACAATAACATTTTTAGATTTAAACAATTTTTTGACATTAAAATATTTGTGTTTTCTCTTTATGACAGGTGGTCTAATAAAATGTTAAGCACTGTATGTTTTCATAGTATTCAGTTGGCACGTTTGTTTGAAGGACATTGGGCAGAATGTGGAATAGTGTTTTTAAAAATATATATTTTTAAATCTGATTAATCGAAAGAATAACCGGCCAACTAATCGATTATCAAAATAATCGTTAGTTGCAGCCCTAGTGCAGAGCTCAAATGATCTCATACTAAAACTCAACTTTGCACTTCATCAGCATGGATTTAAAAACCTCTGAATGTCTTGAATTGGTTTAATTGCTAGATTATAAAGTCTCTTTTTAAATCAATAAAAATGTCTTTATATAAAATTACAAATTGAGGAAAGTAAAGCGCTTTATCAAATAAAAGGGTTTAGTTTATCATCAACAAAACTGAAGATAAGACAAAAATCATAGTAAATAATCAACCTTAAAGGGTCATAAGGGGGTCCCTATAGGACAATTTTAATTTGGACAAACTATTAAAAACAAAACATACGGTGATGAAAATGGTAATGAAAATGTGTGTGTACACACACACACACACATTTATAGTATTATATACTATTTAAATTCATACTATTTATTTTACAGATTTTATCTTTAGCTTTAAACTTCATAGTTTTTGTTTTAGTAATTTTGTTATGTTTTAATAATTTTTATTAGTTTTTTACATTTATTTATTTTTATTTTAGTTTTAGTAACTTCAGTCTCTTAAATTAAATGAAATGGTTGCCTTGGCAGCTAACTGAAATAAATAAGTTTTCCCATCTAATATTAATATTTTAGCTTTATTTACCAAAATACCTAATTATCAAAACTAATAGTTTCAGTTAACAACAACACTGAACAGTAGACGAACACTAAAGCGATTTGCTAGCGCATAAATGTATTACAATTTGCATCTTCCAAAAAAAAAAAAAAAGATAAAATTAAATACACAAGTATACTTGAAATAAGTTACGTGCTAGTCAGAATGTGTAAGTCACATTGTTGAAAACAGTTCAAGGATCAAAATTTGATGGCAAATGGACTCAGGTTCACACCAAAAGCAGTAGTGTGAAAGCCCTCAAGCTATGACACCATTTGGACTATTGAATCAGTGTCCAAACACGCATTGTGAGTATTGAGCTGCCATGACAGTATGTGTCTTTATTATAATTGTGCGACCAGTTTAGCAAAACCTGGGAGAGAGCGATACAGTCACAGAAGTCCCAAGGGTGGAAGAGCGAGACAGATAGAAAAACTTATTTCAGCCGGCCACTAAACAGCCTGTCATTACATACAGCAGCAGACATGACAGCAGAAAGGAATAAACATCCGTTGTCTCCTGCTTTCGCTGTCTCTGGCTCAGAAGCAGAGAGACAGAGTATGAGCCTTGGAAGGGAAAAAATAGAGAAAAGAGTGAGGGAGGACCTCACAGAGACCAAATCTTGATTTTTTTCCAACCATACAGCTGAAAGCACTACTTTAATGGATGCACACTGAGAGAATGATAATTAACCCAATTATTCAACATACTCCGCACTTAACAGTTCACAGGAGATGATGAAATTCACCTGCTGCCGATGCACATCTTAAAGGGACAGTTCACCCTAAAATCACATGTTATTCAAAACCTGTATGACTGGCTTTGTTCTGTGGAACACAAACAATTTACAGCGGAACGTACAAGCTGCTCTTTCCGTATTATGAAAGTGAACAGCAAGCAAGATTTGCACTAAATAATTACAAAGAAATGACAAGTAACACATTAAAGGAGACCTATTATGCTCCTTTTTACAATACGTAATACATGTAGTTCCTGTGGCTCAGTGGTAGAGCATTGCGTTAGCAGCGCAAAAGGTCGTGGGTTCAATTCCCAGGGAACACACATACTGATAAAAAAATGTATAGCCTGAATGCACTGTAAGTCGCTTTGGATAAAAGCGTCTGCTAAATGCATAAATGTAAATGTAATACAAATCTAAGGTGTCCCCAGAATGTGTCTGGGAAGTTTTAGCTCAAAATACCCCACAGATCATTAATTACATCATTTTGAAAATGCCTAATTTAAGTGGAAGCAGAAACACGCTGTTTTCTAAGTGCACACTAGAGCCCTGCAATTCAGCCCGGGCCCGATGGTCCCCGACTTTTTTATGCCTCTAGGGCCAGGCTTCGGGCCAATTTTCAGGTCATAGTTCAGACGTGGGCCGGGCCTCGGGTCTGTTTTAGGCTTCTCCATATTTTTATATTTTAGACATCCATCACTTAGTGATGAAAAAAAAATGCAGCGCTGGTGGAAACAGCTCAACGGTGTTTAGTGTCCAGCAGCAGCGAGCGCAAGTGCTATCAGCGCAGCTGAAGAGTTCTGCGTTCAAATACACGCAATAGGCTAAAGCCTGCCGCAAAGCCCCAGCAAAAGTAATTACCATGAATGTGTCTGGGGGAAATAGTAAGGAGATATTTGAATTATTTACTTATAAACTAGTGTTTTCAGAATCCGTTTCGCAAGGATGAAGTTGCCGATCCTGACTCGCTGTCTCCTCATTAGCTGTGCCTTTAGAGAGAAATGGATCTTTATGGATTATGATTATGAAAGAGTTTTTGTCGGCAGACGGCAAAAAACGCATCACGTTTCTTTTCTTTATTTTATAAAAGCACAACATTTTGTTGATATTGTGAGTGCACACAAATAAAAGTAGTCCTTTTACAGTTCCGAATGATGTATTACTCTTACCTTTATGAACAAATATGACCGCGTATCCACTGATAAAAATGCAAGTGAACGCGCTGGCGTCTCCACGTCCTACAAAGTGCGCTTTAGCTTCCACTACAGCGCACATTTATCTAGGTTTAACGTTTAAACATTGTAATATGCTTGAACTGTTTTGTATCTATAGATTTTATTTTAGGCAAGTCGTGATGATTTGAGAAGGCTAAATTGATCAAACATAGACTATGATCCAGAGATGTTCTTAAGTCTTTAACTTGGAGTCCGAGTCAAGTCTGAAGTCTTTAACCTTGAGTCTGAGTCAAGTCTAGAGTCTTTGGTCACGAGTCTGAGTAGAGTCATTTAATGGCTCGCTAAAAAAAAGCCCATTCAGAATCCTCATTTATTGAAATCTTCCCATTTACGAAGCGGTTTTATTGGCTATAGACAAAATACATGCTCTATGATCAGCTTTGTAAAAAAAAAAAAAAAAAAAAAAAAAAAAGGTTAATATGTAAGGTTAATGTACATCCAGCCTGTTACTTATACTTATAATCCATTACCATGTTCAAAACAGTTTTTCTGTAATCAAATTCTATAATAACAGTCCAATCTACCATGACACACAAGGAAATAGATTACAAAACCATACAAAAAGTATTTATTTATAATATAAGTCAGGGGTATTCAATTTAAATTCCAAGAGGTGCAGCCTCTTTATTTTCTTCCAAGCAAAGGTCCGGCCAAAATTTTTTTTACATGTATTGTTTTTTTGCATTTAGATACATGCGAGGCCACCATGTGATGCACACAAAAAAATACTGTTTCTGTTCAGGGTTTTCCTCCTGAAATCTATACTATTTTAATATTTTACTTAAAAGCATTATCAGGGCTCGAAATTGCGACCGTTTTGGTCGCATATGCTCCCGAAATGTAATCTGTGCGACTCCAAAATATATTTGGGAGCACTTGTGCGAGTGCAAATAATTGTTGTGGCGCGATCTCTACAGCTCTCTGCTAAACGTTCGCGAATTACTGCACAGCATGTGCCACGTGACAGGGAGCTAACTTGGAACTAGGGGTGTGCGATTATAACGATTTTTGATTGTGGACGATAAAAATGTCTCCACGATCTGCTTTTGAAGAAATATTGTAGTATGGTGCTACAGCGCACATTCTTTCAGTTGTAGTTCTGGTGCCGCCGTCTGTATGTACTGTACAACGCCACATCCAGTCAGTGTTAACTCAGCGGTAGAGTTACACTCGCGAAACACTGCACTTATTCACAATCACAAAAGTACATTATTTGCGTGTGTTTTAAAGTCTTGCCGGTTAAGCTTTTCATTCACGCGCTGGTCTGACGTGCGCTTTTTCAGAGCCCGTGCACCTTAAAGCCCGGCTCACACTGTGCGATTTTGGCCACGATTTGCTCGTCTGAGACAAATTTTGAAAATCCTAAAAGAGTCCTATAATCCTAGGCTAAAATCTGTAGTCTTTGATCGCTGGTTTGACATGTTCACCGACAGCCGATTAATGGCTGTTGCGATCAAATTTCACCTCCGACGAAGTTCTGGCAGTGTCAGAAGATTTGGCGAACAGTCCTGCAGTGTGACTACCCCTACGATGAATGTCAAACTGTCTCCGTTTTTCAAGACGAGCTATGAGCAGAATTAATGCTAGAGAATTATTCTATCTGCCATAAACTCCGGCGCTCCCGTCCTCCGCTCACCGAATTCATCTGATACGTTGCTGATACTGGTTGCACCGCTGTTTTCATGTGGGTGTGTAGAGCTGCATACACTATTCTTCTTAAATACGCCGGTATTGCCGCCGTTCATATACTTTTCATGATAGCCAACAGTTCGGTCCCGCATGCAATGCAGTTCGTAGTCACTGGACGTGTCCGGACAAGTTTTCTTGCGCGCACCTGTTTTCGTCTCGACTGTCGTACAGTCTGACATTAATGACAACTGAGATCCCACAGTGTGACATGATCATCATGTTCGTGCAGTCTGACAAGTACAATCCTAAAGGACTTTTAAAAAAATCGCACAGTGTGTGCCCGGCTTAAAGCGCGCAAACTGAAAAGCCTGTCTAACAGCACCTGATAACTGAACTAAGTTATCTTTTGAGCTGATATTGTCAAAACACACAAGGTTTACATATAGACTCAGTTAGTTATGTCTAAAATAAAAGTAAACAGCTGAGAGGAACGGATGCGTGCCTTTATATTAGAAGCATGCAGCTCTTAAAGGGCTAGAACTAAACATGCAGCCGACTGTCATTAAAGGGATAGTTCACCCTAAAATTTAATTTGTCATTATTTACTCACTCACATGATGTCCCAAACCTGTATTAATTTCTTTCATGTGCTGAACACAAAATAAGATATCTTGAAGAATGTGGGTAACCAAACAGTTGCTGGTCCACTTGATTGTAGAATTTTTTTTTTTACTATGGAAGTCACTGTGGACCAGCAACTGTTTAAATAGCATTTATGTTCAGCAGAAGAAAGAAACTCAGGTTTAAAACCAATTTTGAGTGAGTAAATGATGGTATTGCTATAAAACACTGACAGAATCAACAGACAGATGACAGATTTTTTATTCTTTAATGTTAAAACAACAAAACACAAAGCGAAAGAAATAACTAACTACTCTTGACTGAAAAAATAATAGTTACTTTAATAGGAATCAATCTATATAGTGATTTATTTTTATATTTGTTCACTCAATTTCTTGAATGCTCCTGCTAAATATGCCTGTTGTACCTGAAAATAAAACACTGTTTATTTTATTTGTATATTATGTGTATTTGTAATGTGTATCTTTGTTCTTAATTTTTAATTTTTTAAGTGTGTAAACAGCCATTAACGCTGAAGACGGACACAAAGAAAAGAAAATACTGTAGCAGCCTGAGCAAGCTCAACGTTCACTATGCGAAATATGGAAGGGAAATCCTAAATATTGAATTGGGAGTGGGGGTTTATATGAATGTATTTCTGAGGGGAACTGACTGTTTTGAGAAAAGTTTAAATTACATTTTCTTCTCATCTTGCCTCTGTATATTGCATGTATAAAAAACAAAGCACTGCAGCTTAAGGATCAGGTTCAGTTGACGATTTTTAATCATCAGGAAGGATGTTGCTGGCCCTTCCTCTCAATTGGCAGTTGTGTTGCTCCTTAATATTCAGTGGGTGCTCCTAAAATTTTTTTGGTGCTCCTAACTTCTTGAAGTTGGGAGCACCAGTGCTACCAAGTAAAAAAGTTAATTTCGAGCCCTGATTATCTACTAAAACAATGTAGCTACAATAATCAAAATGTTCTCATCTTGAGCAGAAAAGAAAGATAACTAACAGTTTCAAAGTTTAAGTTCTATCCTAGCCGTCTAACAATTTTCCCAATTATAATTACATTTTTTTTAAAATGTTCTTAGCCTACAGATTATTAATGCTAAACAGAGGCGTCATGACCATTCAAAGTGAGGGGGCACATGCCCCCTCAGATTTTTGAGCCAAGTGGATTTTGAATGCAGCTTCCAAAAGACAAAAAATAGCCGATTAGTATTTTCTATATTTAGTACAATCACACGGGCGTGATTAGATCGTTCAGTGCGTCATATCATCAGCTGCTAAATTCAAATCTGCGTTTGCTGGCTGGCGCTGAGCCAGATACAGACACGTTTTTACAGCACTGCACATTATAACCAATCACACAGGATGCTGTAGAGTTCGATTGCTTCAGTCTGAGTCACAGTTCGATTGCTTCAGTCTGTTTCTGTCTGTTGTGCTGCTGTGCGGTTTGTGATTGTAGCGCTGCTTTTTTATTGAATCTGTACCTTACTTTCACTCTGTTGCTTAAAGTGATGATATATAACTTAATTCCCACCATATTTCTGGTATTATCTATCAAACTAATTTGATCGATCGCTTCAAAAACCGCGAGTGTAGTGCGTTAGCTTGTCACTTGCGGTTCCATTCGCGTTGCTATTCGCGCCTATTATTGTTTTCTTTTTTCTCGCTCCGTTTTCATTTCTCTCTCGCTCCGTTTTTCACGAGTTCATCAAACAACAGTGGTAAGTGGTAAGTGGTAGGTGGTTAGTGGTAAGTTAAGTTGGTATCATTCATCAATCACGGTGAGTAATGGCTTCTTCTCCTGCTATTGTTATTTGCACAGTCTGCCACATGTACAGTTTATCTATCTCTGTCGGCGATGAGGGATTCACATGTGATAAATGCAGGGAAATAGTTAGGCTGACAGAGAAGGTTTTAGAACTAGAGACACGCATCCAAACTTTAGTTGAGGACAGTAAGAATGTGAGGGCTGTAGATACTGCTTTGGATGTGACTAGCTCAGGGACTCCTGTACATTGTTCGGTTCCGGCATTAGCGCCTGAGCAGCAGGGCAACTGGGTGACTGTGAGGCAGCATAGTCGCGGGTCAAAACACCGCTCTTCCGTTCCGATCAGAACATCAAACAGGTTCTCCCCACTCAGTGACGCACCCACTGAGAAACCTGGTGAAAATGCTCTAGTTATTGGCGATTCTATTGTACGGAACGTGAAAATAGAGACACCAGCCACCATAGTCCATTGTTTACCGGGAGCCAGAGCGCCTGACATCTTGGCAAATTTAAAAGTGCTGGCTAATGCTAAACGTAAATTCAGTAAGATTGTTATCCACGCCGGCGCTAATGATGTTCGACTTCGCCAGTCGGAGATCACTAAAAATAATGTTAAAGAGGTGTGTGAATTTGCAAGTACGATGTCAGACACTGTAATATGCTCTGGCCCCCTCCCTGCTTACCGGGGTGATGAGATTCATAGCAGACTGTCATCATTAAATGGCTGGATGTCTAAGTGGTGCCCGCAAAACAACATAGGTTTTATAGACAATTGGACGAGTTTTTGGGGCAGACCTGACCTGTTGAAAAGAGATGGTGTTCATCCCTCCTGGGGTGGTGCCGCTATTCTCTCTAGAAATTTGACACATAGTCTTAGAGTTCATGACTAACTGGAGCCCAGGTCAGGAAGCAGACAGACTGGCTAAACCGACCGTCTGTTAGCCGCCTCACGTCACAGAAGTCAGTTAATTCTCAGCACATAGAGACTCCTTCACCTAGATATCACACTATAGAGATTGTGTCTGTTCCCTGAACTAGAAAATACAGAAAACGTCAAAAACTATTTATGAGTAACCATTTAATTGATGTTCAACAAATAAAAAATGTTTACAATACACAGAAACAATTGATAAAACTTGGTTTACTGAATATCAGGTCCCTTTCTACAAAAGCACTTTTTGTAAATGATTTGATTAATGATCATAACCTAGATTTGCTCTGTTTGACAGAAACATGGCTAAAACCAGATGAATACATTATTTTAAACGAGTCTACCCCCAAAGATTACTGTTACAAAAATGAGCCGCGTCCAAAAGGTAAAGGGGGAGGTGTTGCTACAATTTATAACAATATTCTCAGTATTTCTCAGAAGACCGGCTTTAAGTATAACTCCTTTGAAGTAATGGTGCTTCATATAAAATTATCTAGAGAAAAAAGTATTAATGATAAATCCCCCGTAATGTTTGTACTGGCTACTGTATACAGGCCACCAGGGCACCATACAGACTTTATTAAAGAATTTGCTGATTTTCTATCAGAGTTAGTGCTGGCTGCAGATAGAGTCCTAATTGTGGGTGATTTTAATATCCATGTTGATAATGAAAAAGATGCATTAGGATCAGCATTCATAGACATTCTGAACTCTATTGGGGTTAGACAACACGTTTCAGGACCTACTCATAGTCGAAATCATACTCTAGATTTAATACTGTCACATGGAATTGATGTTAATGGTGTTGAAATTCTGCAGCAAAGCGATGATATATCAGATCATTATCTAGTCTTGTGTAAACTCCATATAGTTAAAGCTGTAAATTCAACTCCTTCTTATAAATATGGTAGAACCATCACTTCTACCACAAAAGACTGCTTTGTAAGTAATCTTCCTGATTTATCTCAATTCCTTAGCATATCCAACAGCTCAGAACAACTTGATGATGTAACAGAAACTATGAACTCTCTCTTTTCTAGCACTTTAGATACAATTGCTCCTCTACGCTTAAGGAAGATTAAGGAAAAGAGTCCAACACCGTGGTATAATGAGCACACTCACACTCTAAAGAGAGCAGCCCGGAAAATGGAGCGCAGCTGGAGGAAAACAAAACTAGAGGTATTTCGTTTAGCTTGGCGGGAAAGTACCCTATCCTACAGAAAAGCTTTAAAAACTGCTAGATCTGATTACTTTGTCTCTTTTAGAACAAAACAAACATAACCCCAGGTATTTATTCAATACAGTGGCAAAATTAACAAAAAATAAAGCATCAACAGGTGTTGACATTTCCCAACAGCACAGCAGTAATGACTTTATGAACTATTTTACTTCCAAAATTGATACTATTAGAGATCAAATTGTAACCATGCAGCCGTCAGCTATATCATCACATCAAATAGTGTACTATAGATCCCCTGAGGAACAATTCCACTCATTCTCTACTATAGGAGAGGAAGAATTGTATAAACTTGTTAAATCATCTAAACCAACAACATGTATGTTAGACCCTATTCCATCTAAACTACTAAAAGAGGTGCTTCCAGAAGTCATAGATCCTCTTTTGGCTATTATTAATTCGTCATTGTCATTAGGATATGTCCCCAAAAACTTTAAATTGGCTGTTATTAAGCCTCTCATTAAAAAACCACAACTTGACCCCAAAGATCTAGTTAATTACAGACCGATCTCGAATCTCCCTTTTCTGTCAAAGATATTATAAAAGGTTGTATCCTCACAGTTATATTCCTTCTTAGAGAAAAATGATATCTGTGAGGATTTCCAGTCAGGATTTAGACCGTATCATAGTACTGAGACTGCTCTCAGAGTTACAAATGACCTGCTCTTATCATCTGATCGTGGTTGTATCTCTCTATTAGTTCTACTGGATCTTAGCGCTGCGTTCGACACTATCGATCACAACATTCTTTTGAATAGACTAGAAAACTTTGTTGGCATTAGTGGAAGTGCATTAGCATGGTTCAAATCGTACTTATCTGACCGCCATCAATTCGTAGCAGTGAATGAAGAGGTATCATATCGATCACAAGTGCAGTATGGAGTTCCTCAAGGCTCAGTACTAGGGCCGTTACTTTTCACGCTTTATATGTTACCCTTGGGAAATATCATTAGGAAACACGGGGTTAGCTTTCACTGTTATGCTGATGATACTCAGCTCTATATTTCTTCACGGCCTGGTGAAACACACCAAATTGAGAAACTTATGGAATGCATAGTCGATATAAAAAACTGGATGACGAGTAATTTCTTACTGCTAAATTCTGAAAAAACAGAGGTGTTAATTATCGGACCTAAAACCCCCACAAGTAATAACCTAGAACACTGTCTAACACTTGATGGCTGCTCTGTAAATTCTTCGTCATCAGTCAGGAACCTAGGTGTGCTATTTAATAGTAATCTCTCCTTTGACAGCCACGTTTCTAGCATTTGTAAAACTGCATTTTTTCATCTTAAAAATATATCTAAACTGAGACCTATGCTCTCAATGTCAAATGCAGAAATATTAATTCATGCGTTTATGACCTCAAGGTTAGATTATTGTAATGCTTTATTGGGTGGTTGTTCTGCACGCTTAATAAACAAATTACAGATGGTTCAAAATGCAGCAGCTAGAGTTCTTACTAGAACCAGGAATTATGAGCACATTAGCCCGGTTCTGTCAACACTGCACTGGCTCCCTACTAAACATCGTATAGATTTTAAAATCTTGTTAATTACTTATAAAGCCCTGAATGGTTTAGCTCCTCAGTACTTGAGCGAGCTCTTATCGCATTATAGTCCTTCACGTCCGCTGCGTTCTCAAAACTCTGGCCATTTGATAATACCTAGAATATCAAAATCAACTGCGGGCGGCAGATCTTTTTCCTATTTAGCGCCCAAACTCTGGAACAATCTACCTAACACTGTTCGGGAGGCAGACACACTCTGTCAGTTTAAATCTAGATTAAAGACCCATCTCTTTAACCTGGCGTACACATAACACACTAATACACTTCTATTATTCAAATCCGTTAAAGGATTGTTAGGCTGCATTAATTAGATCAACCGGAACCGGGAACACTTCCCATAACACATGATGTACTTGTTACATCGTAAAAAGATTGACATCTACGCTAATATTAGTCTGTTTCTTTCTTATTCCGAGGTCACTGCAGTCACCAGATCAGATGGTGGATCAGCACCTAGAGACGACCTCTACTACAGCCCTGAACGTCAGCGGAGACCAGGACACCTAGATGAGCCCCAGAGACAGACCCCCAGTGAGGACCCCGTCACCTAGAGAGCCATCAGGAAAAGACCTCGGGAACCTGTTGAGCCATCCAATCTGACTTTGCAGCAGTTGGAATTGAACTGCTGTGTCGTCTGGCCAGAGGAGAAATGGCCCCCCGACTGAGCCTGGTTTCTCCCAAGGTTTTTTTCTCCGTTCTGTCACCAATGGAGTTTTGGTTCCTTGCCGCTGTCGCCTCTGGCTTGCTTAGTTGGGGACACTTCATTTCCAGCAATATCGTCGACTTGATTGAACAGAAACTTTTTGAACTGAACTGAGCTGGACGATGCCATCACTGAATTCAACAATGAAATGCCTTTAACTGAAAATTGAGTATTTAATCTGGTCATTTTACATTATTGACACTATTTTCCCATTTTGATATTGTGCAGTTGCTTTGTCACATTTTGTATTGTTAAAAGCGCTATATAAATAAAGGTGACTTGACTTGAGCATATGAATGCAATGACCAACCAGAGGCATTCAGATGAGTCATCGCTAAAATGCCGGTGTTTTCTTCACTTGCTCGGTGACTGAATACCCTTTTCTGACGAATTCTCTCGTCGGAAACAACAAAGTGCAAATGTGTGTACGAATAAGTAAGATATTCATTTCATAATGTAAACCGCTTCAGTGATTTTAATGGGAGTTTTTGAGATTGCTTGAACTCTAGACTGTCAGTAAAAATGTTCATTGATAATGTAGCTAAATGTTCTTTGCTCTCTTTCTGTACAATGAAAGTGTTATGATTAGTAGCCTAACTTACAATGTTTTTATTCACATTAACTTTCAATGTCAAAGCTGCAGTCCGTAAGTTTTGCCTCGTTGTCGTACTCTCTGTTGAAAACCTGGTATTGCAGCAGGTGCGGAATTATCTTTATTACATGGGCTGTACTCTGGCACGGCTTCAGTGTAGGGCTGCAACAAACGATTATTTTGATAATCGATTAATCTAACGATTATTAGAACGATTAATCGTCGATTATTTCACTGGCTAATCAGTAGACTTTGATTGATTATTCAGTTTTTGCAATTAGTTAGAATATTAAGTTATACATATTCTAACATAAATAAAGGTCACTTCAGCTTTAGAAAAGCATATTATGTAATTACAATTATTACACAATTAATTGGTAACACTTTACATTAAGGTTCATTAGTTAACATTAGTTAACATGACTGCACTGTATTTTATGTATAATCATTTTCTATTCGTAACGGTTTTAAATTCATTTTAAATACATTTTTATATAATTTCCTTGTTTTTATTGTTGTGATTACTATTTTTTTTAATTCCTTGTTTTTATTGTTGTGGTTATTATTTTTAATGTCTATTTCACTTCATTTTATGTAAAGCACTTTTGTGTTTTTGAATTTTTTTTGTGTATGAAATGTGCTATATAAATAAACTTGCCTTGCCTAACGTGAATTAAAAATGAACAATACTTCTATAGCATTTGTTAATCTTAATGTTAATTTCAGCATTTACTAATGCATTATTAAAATCACAAGTTGTTTTTTTACATTGATAAATGCATTGTGAACTAACATGAAATGTATTTTTATTAACCAACATTAACAAAGATTAAAACTTAAATGTAATAAATGTATTGTTCATTCATGTTAATTAATACATTAACTAATGTTAACAAATGATACCTTATTGTAATGTTACCAATTCATTATAAAAATAGATGTATTTGGCACACAAAATGAGATGACAGACAGAGACACTCTCTCACCATTTAATTAGCTACATGAAAAAGTAACTGAATGACACATTTTGCACATTCTGCCTAACATCTCCTTTTGTAAGTCATATAGATAAGAAACAAAATAAAGGTAAGTGATAAGACGCTTTGGATAAACTATTTTATTCACAACATAGTGTCTTAAAATACCTTATAGGGTTATGATAATCAAAACAGCCCTGAGCTAGATCAAGCTTTGATCTCTGCAAACCAAACTGTCACTTTAATGAAATTATTATTTTTTCCCAATAATAAAAATATTTTATCATTAGCTAGCGCACACTGGAGAGCTGCTTTATAACAGAAAATCAAGTTGTAATTCTAACTGAAAGCGACACTGACTTTCATGTTTTTCATGTTTAATACCGTAAAGCTGCTTCAATTAAGGCTATCTATTGCATAAACTACTATATAAATAAACATAATGTGACCAAACTTTACTGGAGTAATGTTACTTTACTGAACTGCAGAGCTCATTCAAACATCCACATCGTTGTAATCAGATGCATTTTTAACTGTTGCTTTCACGCTGCTGTCAGTTTTTGTTGTTTATTTCGTTACTGAGAGGAAAGCGCGCAATATATATTTACATATTCATCCAAACGCCGCTCAAGTTTGGATGCATTTGCTCTGAAGTGCTGTGTGCGTGTTCTTCTCTTGATCTGCATCCAGGAGGGCTGAACTAGAGTCTTGCGCTACAGCGCCACACTGGTCAAACCGCTGTATTGCGGGCTCTTACATTAGGTCATATGAGATCAAACGACTACTCGACAACAAAAATATTTGTCGACAATTTTTTTATTGTCGACGTTGTCGATAATGTCGACTAATCGTTGCAGCCCTACTTCAGTGCGAATTAATCTAATGTTTTGAGGTGAATGTGTAGCTGTCAGTCATCGCACCGGTGTGAATCAAACACTTAGTAATCAGATTCTAGCCTACGTCTTGGAATATATGACCCAAATCAGAATTTTCACCGTATATTGTCATCTGAACAAGTAAGTAACAAGTCTGCCACTTTGTTCTGCCCAACTGAGGAAAAAATCATTACAATAAATTGCGCTACCAACAGTGATTAAATCTAATGATCGGTTAGCTCATATCACATCAAACCCTGCAAATTATTATTATTGTTCTACTTTATTCTCAAATTATTAATGTTAACAACATCAGCATTGCGTGACTATGTTATAGTGTATTAGCGTGTAGATTTCAATTTCTGTAGAGTCTAATCTCTAATTGTCATACCATTCGAATTTCATATTAAGAAATTCTTTTAACCCAAAAAGCAAACTATGCTCCCTTCGAAATGGTTTTCTTTAAAATACAAATCTTGTGTAATCCCAGGCTATCTGTAATCAGAAGCATGTTTAAAACTGGAATATAATTTAAATTTCATTCACACGTTTCATAAACACAATCCTTTCTGGATCACAATCCGCCATCAAAATGATACATTTAATTATTCTAGCTGCTGTGAGAAAAGGCGATAAATGAGCAGCCACCTGCAGGATCCTCACAGGCAATATAGTCAATTAGCCGGGAAAACTTCTTCATGTTTTCAGACGTGACATGCAGTGCAGTGCCATGCTCGAATTTCCCACGAAAACCTACCCGTACCACTCAAATGAGAAAACATTAACCGTTAACATTAACAAGCTAACCGTTGTGAATCGGGCTAAAGTAAGGTGATAGTTTTGAACACTGTCTGGTATATTACTTTCTCAAATATTGATTTCGGATCATTTTTAAATCCAAAAAAAGTTACGGACTGCATCTTTAAATTCACATAAAATTTTAAGTCAGTCGTATTAAAATATGTTATGGCATGACACCCATATCTGTTAATTAAGTAAACAGACAGGTTATTATGCACCCCCCCAACTATTATTAATCTGATGCTAAATGTAGATCATAAACGTCTTTTCACATCTGGATTGAACAGTCAGAGTCATATAAATAGATAAATAGATAGTAAGAAAAATAACTATATTTGCAGCATTGTTTTTTTCTGCTGTGTTTTAATGAAAGTAATCTACAACTTTGCTGCTCACCGTGTTTCTGTTGTTGTTAAAATAACTGCATCATCAGACAGAGAGAGAGAAAGAGCGAAAGAGAACGGAGCTAAAAAGACTTGAATAAAGTGTGTTTGGCTTTAGATAAAAATACTAGAGGATATAGCGCTGAAAGATATTTACCATAAACAACCCTGAGCGCTTGTTATGTGATCCGCTCTGCTATTTTAACACGCTGCTCACTTAAAATGGTACTGCTGTTACGGCTCGTGGTCCGTATGGATGCCGGGGTGCGGATGCAGTCCGCCTTTTGCATATCAGTTATATTAAGTATAAAAAAAAATCAATAAAAATAAGTAGGCCTATTTAAGGATAAAGGACTCGAGTTGCTTTTTAAAAATTCACGAGTCCTTTTCCTTTTCCTCAAGTCGAGTCAGTTGTCATTTCAGGTCGAGTCTAAAGTCAAGTCTGAAGTCTATAAAAATGCGACTCTAGTGTGACTCGAGATGGGATCTCTGCTATGATCAGCTTACTGTGTGCCGCTGGCCACTTGGTTGTTACTTTAAAAAACAAAAACTTATAATGAACAAAAAAATGCTCCAAACATTTTTCTAAATTAACTTAATAAAAAAAAGAAACAAACTATAATCGTATAAACCTTTGCCATTACATACAAAACTGAACTATTTTAATAGCTGAAATAGTAGTATAAGCGGTTTTGGGAGAAGGGGAAAAAAGACGGGCTCGGGTCGGAAATTCTGATAAGCTATCGGACACGAGTCGGGCTAAGGCCTGATCGTCTCGGGCCAGGGCTGGGCTAGGGCCTAAATTTGAGGCCCGTGCAGGGCTCTAGTGCACACATCTGAAGCATGTGCAAACAAAGCGGCTGTCACACACCACTTGAGTACTAAACTACAGGTGCATCTCAATAAATTAGAATGTCGTGAAAAAGTTTTTTCTTGTAACTTATTTCAAAAAGTGAAACTTTCATATATTTTAGATTCATTACATGTAAAGTAAAACTTTTTTTAAAAAAATTGTTTTAATTTTGAGGATTAGAGCTTACAGCTCATGAAAATCAAAAATCAGTATCTCAAAATATTAGAATATTAACATTTGAGTTTCAATTAATGACCATCCCTACAGTATAAATTCCGGGTATCTCTTGTTCTTTGAAACCACAATAATGGGGAAGACTGCTGACTTGGCAATGGTCCAGAAGACGAACATTGATGCCCTCCATAAAGAGGGTAAGTCACAGAGGGTCATTACTGAAAGGTGTGGCTGTTTACAGAGTGCTGTATCAAAGCATATTAAATGCAAGGTTGACTGGTAGGAAGAATTTGGGTAGGAAAAGGTGCACAAGCAACAGGGATGACCGCAAGCTTGAGAATACATTCAAGCAAAGCTGATTCAAATACTTGGGAGAGCTTCACAAGGAGTGTACTGAAGCTGTAGTCAGTGCATCAAGAGTCACCACGCTCAGACGTCTTCAGGAAAAGGGCTACCAAGCCACTTCTGAACCAGAGAGAATGTCAGAAGCATCTTACCTGGGCTGTGGAGAAAAAGAACTGGACTGTTGCTCAGTGGTCCAAAGTCCTCTTTTCAGATGAAAGTAAATTTTGCATTTCATTTGGAAATCAAGGTCCCAGAGTCTGGAGGAAGAGTGGAGAGGCACAGAATCCAAGCTGCTTGAAGTCCAGTGTGAAGTTTCCACAGTCAGTGATGATTTGGGCTGCCATGTCATCTGCTGGTGTTGGTCCACTGTGTTTTCTGAAGTCCACAGTCAACGCAGCCATCTACCAGGAAATTTTAGAGCACTTCATGATTCCTTCTGCTGACAAGCTTTATGGAGATGCTGATT
Source organism: Aspiorhynchus laticeps (assembly GCA_023376895.1). Lineage (NCBI taxonomy): Eukaryota > Metazoa > Chordata > Actinopteri > Cypriniformes > Cyprinidae > Aspiorhynchus > Aspiorhynchus laticeps. The sequence continues at coordinate 34,395,204 of CM041793.1, forward strand.
TCATTTTCCAGCAGGACTTGGCACCTGCCCACACTGCCAAAGGTACCAAAAGCTGGTTCAATGACCATGGTGTTTACTGTGCTTGATTGGCCAGCAAACTCGCCTGACCTGAACCCCATAGAGAATCTATGTGATATTGTCAAGAGGAAGATGAGAGACACCAGACCCAACAATGCAGATGAACTGAAGGCCACTGTCAAAGACACCTGGGCTTCCATACCACCTCAGCAGTGCCACAAACTGATCACCTCCATGCCATGCCGAATTGAGACAGTAATTAAAGCAAAAGGAGCCCCTACCAAGTATTGAGTACATATACAGTAAATGAACATACTTTCCAGAATGCCATCAATTCACTAAAAATGTTTACTTATGAAGTATTCTAATTTGTTGAGATAGTGAATTAGTGGGTTTTTGTTAAATGTGAGCCTAAATCATCACAATTAAAAGAACCAAAGACTTAAACTACTTCAGTCTGTGTGCACTGAATTTATTTAATACACGAGTTTCACAATTTGAGTTGAATTCCTGAAATAAATTAACTTTTCCACGACATTCTAATTTATTGAGATGCACCTGTAAGTTCTCTTTCCTGTCTTATTTCGCTTAAACTTTCAAATATACACAAAGAATTTAAGTTAAAACCACACATAAGTTACAAAAACAGACGGTTATGTCTGTGAAAGTAAACAGCTCGGAAAGAAAACTGCATGTTTATGTTTATATTAGATCTATGTGGCAGCAGCGTAATATACAGTAAATAAATAAATAATTCCAGTGATCTCGTCTCCCCTGAGGCTGGGACTCTAAACAGTGTTCTGTGCTCATCAGTGCAGCCAACTACAGAACAGTTAGCATGCTTTGCTCAAACTTTTACCATGGCGTTAGAACTAGTTCCACCACCATGGGTGGAAACTTGCAGATTAAGGGGTGGTAATATTATAATACGATCCCGGTTCTACATCACAGGGGAAGTGAAACCTGAGTGGCTCGTTTTTCACAAGCTTGCAGAGAAAGGCTTACCAAAAAAAAATATTGGGTTGTTTTTTTACATTTTCTGGGTTGGTAGATGCTCCGGAACACGGGAAAAGTCAGATTTCATTATACGTCACCTTTATATTAAACATGATTTTTTTTTAATTGTATGGAATAGAGCAGGGTGAACATTACTCAAATCATCTCCTTTTGTGTTCCACTGAAGAAAGAAAGTCATATGGGTTTGAAACAGCATAATGGCGAGTAAATGAACAAATTTACATGTTTGGGTGATTTGTATGTTTAAGTAATTGGAAAAGTATACAGTATTCATTTGCATGTGACTTGAATTTTCGCTCTACATCATAAAAGCCTGAATCTTTCATCTCAATCCACATGAGCTTTCCAAAGAGATCAGTTTAAACCTGCTGCAAAATGAGCAAAAACAAAGAAAAGCTTTAATAATAGCCTGCATTATTTATTAGTCAAGCTTTAAACACCCCAAGAAACGGTTTATCAGCGAACAGGGAAACCATTATAGAGTCACTCACACAGTGGCCACATTTTACTTGAGATGTGACCCACTCTTCTTTCTCTTTTCATCTTGAAGAACATCATCTCTTCCTACTTCAAGAGAGAGGGATAAAAGTGGTCTTTATGTGTGGGGTGTGAATAAGTAAGTCTTAAAAGGCATGACATTGTGTTGTGGCATAAGTGGCCTGGTGGGTTTGTTTACATGTGTGTGGCGGTCGCATTGATAGTCGAGGCATGTTCGGGAGAGGCTGTCGGGCTGTTCTCACGACCTCCCCTCCTCCTCAGCCCATTTAATTCACTCAACTAGCTCTAATGAACTGTGTATGTCCGTATCACAGAAAACTATGCATGAATGTTGCCAAAGCTGAATGCATAAACAAAGGCAAATGAACAAGCAGGTGGATGGATGATAAACTTGCTTACCTTTGTCGAAGAACCGCAACAAGGAGAAGGACATGCAGAGAGAGAGAGAGAGAGAGAGAGAGAGAGAGAGAGAGAGAGAGAGAAAACATTAATGGCACATCAAAATTAGAGGCCCAATTCCAAATATATATGTTTTAAAAATTCTGATTTTATGAACTATTCTATGAAATCCAGTTTTATATAAAAGAATACAGCAGCACCCCGGACACAGACCTCAAAATTCTGTCCGATAATGATATTTTCATGTCATGGGTGATAAACAATATTCAAATTCAAAACCATTTTGTCTAAACAAATTAAATTAAAGACTAAAATCTACAGAAAAGAAAATGGATATTCATGTTGAGATTTACAAAAGATCACATTTAAAAGTGTTAATGTATTTAAAGATTAAATATTTAACCGATATGGATATATAATCTCTAAAATTAAAAATCTCTAATATACAACCAATATAAAATAACTGCAGCACATGAATTGAGCATAATAAAACCAAGAACATGCATAATCAATTTAGCTTTCATTCTGAGTTTAAGCATTCCGGGTCCTAAAAATGTATAACGCAAATGAAAAACAGATATCTGTTATAAAAAGGCATAAATGGGAATTTCAAGGGAGTAACTTCTTAATTTATTCACACACTGCACCAATCACACGGTTCAAATAATGACACCACGTACTGCTCTTAATTTGTTTCTTTGTGCTTTATTACTGAATGTTGACTTGAATAATTTCTTGGGAAATTTTGTCCAAAGCTGTTGTTTGTGGGGTTGTTATGAGTGTTTCCATCTAACCAAATTCACAATGGGACAGTCAGGCCTCAGGGATACAGAGAAACATCCTCATTAGACAGGCACGACTGGCCACAGTGGTCTGGGGTTTAACCAAGATAAGACACACAACCCCCCCCCCCCCACCTCCCCCTGTAAATCCACCACTAACACCCCTCAAGGACCAGGCAAAGAAATCTCCTGGTGACGAGGGTAAAATTTAGAGCTGACAGCAATGAACGTACAGACAGAGAGAGAGTGAGAGAGATGGGAAAGCAAGAGTGTGGGTGTAAGCCAGATGGAACTTATTTTTAAAGATGGTGAGGAACAAAGAAAGATGGAACAGAAGAGAACTAGGGTGGTTGATGGACAGTGAGAATGAAAAAAACAGACTTGCTGAAACAGGAGGAACTGAGGGAGACGAGTCTGTGAATATAAGAGACACACCATGATGAGTGTTGCTCTGTTTGGTCACTTCTCATGGTACATAGATATCTCTCTACATTAGATATGGGGAGATTAAGGACACACTTAATCAAATTTTGTACACTTGTATTTTTTTCTACATAAAAAAAAAAACACTAAAATATAAAAATCACACTTCAAATGCTGCAAGTAAATTAAGGTCTGACTGATTTTGGTATGTTCATGTTATGAGCGATAAATTATATGGCTAAATGGTTGATGCTGAAATACGACAATATTGTCTAGAAACTAAAAATCTAATAGTTTTATGGCATCACAACATAATACACAATATGAAACATGGATAATAATTTTGAGATTTTCACATTAAACAGTGTTATTAATGTTTTTATCTTTGCTGTCACCTAATGTAAAAATTAACAATATCCATTATGGTACTAATAAATCGTACACCACTAAAACAACTTCTGACTATGTCTGACAGATAGTTTTATTTTTAAATGCCGTTTAGGGGCAGCTTCTGAAATAGATAGCTAGAAAAATTAATAACTAAAAGAAAAACAGTACGTTGGTAAAGTAACAAAAATAGAGCAAACAACTTTGTGATTAGAATTTGGTAGTCTAAAAATATATATTTTATAGACAACTTTCTAAGAAATTAACTAAGTTGGGAACCTTTGGACAACTTGGTACCTTTTTAACAATACTTTATTTCCAGACAATCTGATCGAGACTGGCAATTTCAACCAGTGCATACTATTTTTGTGTGCAATATGCATTAGACTGTATGTGAGAGCTTGTTCTTTTGTCAGTCTATAACATATTTTTGCTTCTGGGCTGCACACCGTAAACCCGAATATCTGAGTCGAAGGGATCAATTTAAGCCCCAGAGGGCACAAGCGGTGGGCTAACTTAGAGTAATAAGACTGACAGCACATTCCAAACTCAACTGCAAATAGCCTAGAGTAAACCCGAGTTTAAACCTGCAGACTGCAAGACCTTTCACCGGTTTGGTGCAGGCACAAATTCAGCCTGACACCTTTGATTTAAGAGCTCTCAACTAAATGAAAAAGGTCCATAAAAGACTGACACTTTAACATTGGCTGTGTTTGGAATGAAAGAATAGATCACTGCTTACTGCACAGTATGCACTTTACACTCCTGGGTATTTTTTTTTTTTTTTTTGAATGGTATGCGAAATGCATTATGAAATGAAAAACTTTTAAACAGTAGTATGATTTACTCTCATCACAACCTTATCCATTGACATTAAACTCAATCCAAATTTGGCAGACTTCGATTATCTGGAGACTCTTTGTTTAAAGATTATTTGTATACTGCAGAAATAGTATGAGTAATATGTGCAATCCAGAACCTGAACATAGATTCATAAAGGCTCCATAGAGATGGTCACTAAGCTTTCGGACTAGTCTGCAACTAGATATGGACTAAAGCAGTTAAACGTGACAGTCTGGCAAGCTATTCTGGTTTCCTTTGCTTTAAAGCTTTACTTGCATCAGCTGGTTTTTCAATTAAACAAAAATGCCCCAAAAACAGAGAATGGGTGACTTGAGAGAAATTTGTGTCTGAGGTTTTGACTGGGTTGTCTGCCAATCCTCAGCTGCTGACCATCAAAGCACAACGCGGGATCTGTCTGCAGACTAAGAACTGGGAAAAATCCTCCGCTGGGCAGAACGGTTCCAAAGTGCAGGAATGGCTTCAGGCGGTGATCTGATCTGCTGCTGCCTCCATCAGCTGGAGCTCACAACAAAGCTGCCATCGTGATACAAACTATCCTTCACTTCTTTTAAACAAACACATTAAAGCAAATTATACATGTTAAAAGTGAACTGTCTAATTTGTGATAAGAAAAGTATTCTGTTACTGTCCATTTTTAAAGGCAGATGCATTTATGCATTCAATAGAGTATGTACGTGACACCCATCGAAGTCCTGATAATCCCAGCCAGACTTATTTTGCATCCATGACCAACAGTATAACATCCCCATTTATAACACAACTACATCATGAGTAAAATAAAATTAAGATAGGTTACTTATACAGTTTTTCTGTGTTGATTTCTGTCAATAAATGAGTAAAAGAATTGGCAGTTTGATGATACAGTTTTTCTGTGAATAAACCTACGTAATTGATTACATAAACACATTATTTAACACGTATTTGATGACATAATAAAAAAAAGTGAACAAAAACAAGGCTGTGAGAGAGAAACAGCCAGTTCAACAAATTGTACTGTGTTTGTGGCAGTCCCTCCAGGATTTTGCGATTGCTGAATTTATCGCAAAATCAAGCAAACTCCGCAATTTTCGCAAGAGCTCGTAAATTTTCATAATTGCTGCAGATTTTCCGCAGATTTTGGGCTTAGACGCGTCCCGTGACGTCATCGCAACGTGCATACAGTCAAAGAAATGTTGTTTCTCAATTTGAAAAATGGAATGAACAGCTGTGTGTTCTCATGCCCGATTTACAAGAGCTACATTGGACAAACGAACCGAAAGCGGAACGAATATGCGCTACTCGTTTGGGCTATGTGGCGCAGACCGCTTGTCTGCTCAGGCCGGAGCCGCGGGCTGCTCTTGATCACGCGACACCGTTATACACAGCGCTGGGAGATACAGTGAAGAAAGAAGTCGAATTCGCCGCAGAATCAATAACATCTGTCAAATCTTATGAGAAGCATTCAAATTCAGTGCAGAATTCTGTTAAAGCTACGGATATCAGAACAAACGCCACTGATGTGGTAACCAGGAAAAACATTGTTCAATAAACACAAATCTCCACCATTCACCATGAATTTAACAAATACAGGAACAACTTGTGGCAGAAATGGTCTAATGTTTGAGTGTTTTTAAATGCGTCACAACTTTTCCCAGCACTTCAAAGCTTTAAGTATTACCAAATTTGAAAGTTATTTTTAATGTGATGACATTATTTGATCATCCTTCATAGGTTGCCTCCATTTATAAAACTGAAAGTTTCATAATGTAGTTTGAAAACACTTACTTAAAAATAAAAAAGGACATTAAATTACCACTATATGGCTGCAGAGACTTACAGGCTTATCAGCATGTAGGCTTATTAGCCATTTCAACTCCCTATATATATATATATATATATATATATATATATATATATATATATATATATATATATATTTATTTAAAAAAAAAAAAAAATAATAATTTTATCTGCATCTCAACGACCCAGACAGCACAAGTAAATCTGTAAGACGTCTGCTAAAGATCTGGGAAACATCTGCCTTGTAAACGTCTCAGAAGCAGTTTTACATGCATTCTAATAAATTTCTATTTGACATCTGACAGGAAACGTCTTAGAGATGTATAGCAGATGAACATACACCCTAAAAAATACGTCTTGCAACTGTAAATGCAGACATCAAATAGACATCTCTGAGATGTACATGTGCGATTAGGGTGAGTGCTTTACTGTCAGGTGCTGGTGCCACCTTCTGTAGAACTTAATGGCACTGGTGTCCTCAAATGTTATTCTGGAGCCCTAAGAAGGTTCTCGAAGTCAGAAAAGTTATAATGTTAGAATAATGTTGTCCATGGTATATTTTCACTGCAAAACAATAAGAAATGCCGCAAATTATCACCGCAAATTTTGAGAAAAGCCGCAGCAAAATCAGTCATTTTAGGCCACCAAAATCTGAAAAAAGTCCCGCAAAATCCTGGAGGGACTGGTTTGTGGTCTTAAATCATATCATTTTCACAATCTGGAAGCTGAGGGAGCAAAAAAAAAATCTAAATATTGAGAAAAACACCTTTAAAGTTGTCCAAATGAAGTTCATATTACTAATAAAAAATTAAGTTTTGATATTTACGATAGGAAATTTACAAAATATATTCATGGAACATGATCTTTACTTAATATCCTAATGATTTTTGGCATAAAAGAAAAATCAATTTTGACACATACAATGTATTTTTGGCTATTGCTACAAATACCCGTGCTACTTGAGACTGGTTTTGTGGTCCAGGGTCACATTTATCATGTGAATTGTTGTTCTAATAAATGACAATCATTATTTTTGGGTGAACTATGCCTTTAAACCAGTGGTTCTTAATCCTGGTCCTCAGGACACCCTTCTCTGCATATTTTGCATGTCTCTCTTGTTTAATGCACCTGATTCCAATCACAAGCACATGAGAAGAAAGCTCCATGAATGAACTGTGTTCCGATTGACATGGTCCCTACACAGTGCTCACTGGTCACTACTCCCCGCACATGGGAAGTTTATTTTATCTAAGAACACGGATTTGCCTGCAGCTTCTTCACACAAAGACCAAATTACTATAGAAGTGTGAAGGGTTATTTCACTGTAATCATGAGATCTGCATAGTAGTCACGTCTCACTCAATTTAATGCAAACTAACATATATGCTTTTTTCGAACTGGCAGGATATCCTATGATGTCCGCTTAGCAGGGCACTTATGGTCAAATGTAACAAACCTCTGATGCATAAGAGAAAATTCAACTCAGTTCACAAAAAAAAGGATATGTGGAAGGTCTACTTAAAGTTATGACAGGGGCTGAGGGTCGATTCAAGGTTTGTTAAAATTCCCAGAGCACAACTATTAAAATCAAACTTTACGCTCAAAAGAATTAAACCTCCTCAAACAGGCAGGCCTACCCACCTAAGGCGTTTTGACATTACATGAATTCTTCAAGAGCTGAAGCCCAGCTCTGAAACGCTAAACCACATCCCCTGCATATATCTCAGATCATATGCTAACTTTAAAATCTCATACAAGAAAACACTTTTTCGCCCCATATTAAAAACTCATTTCAATCCTCAGCAACAGCAAGCAAACAAGTCTAAATCAGATAGAGATCTGGCAACAGAATATTTAGCTGTAGAAGCGGATGCTCATCTGTGTCGAGTGGAGCTCATCTGTGTAAACTCAGAAGCCACAGTATCCGCTGGGGAAAGCACTGTAGCCACGGCTGAGAGGGGAACTTGCGCTTTACATGCGTCCTTCCTCCTTCGCACACAAATTTTTCACCCGACCACAGATTGCTGGTAATTGATAGAGTCTGACAGCAGGCCAATGTCATGATTTGTTGGGAGCTGCTAAAAGCTCCTCTGCAGCTCGGGTGGGGGTGTGGTGGGTACGGAGGAGCGCTGAAACAGTGTGTGATTGTGTTAAGAGAGACGGACCGAGTGAAAGTGTGTGTGTGCGGGATTGGCTGTGATGGACGAGACTCAGGCGACAGGGGGATGGGGACAGCTGTATGACTTTGTGGAAATCCTGGTAGGGTAAAAAGCTACGTATAAAATGTTTTCCCCTCCTCACCTTAACCTTTTTCAAAACCACATATAAACATTTGGTAGAGCATATTTGGAGTCAAGACATACTGTTGGAAAAGGTTTGCAATTTAATGTACCTGATTAAAACATATGGTTAATGAGTGTTCCACAAATAAATACGTATACAAATAAATATATTTTATATATACATTTTGTAAAAGTACCTATAAAATCTAGAATTTATATAAATTCTATAATAAATTAATAAAATTTAAATAGAAATATATATGAACAAATAGATTAAAACAAATATTGATACGTTTATGGTTTTATTGTAAACTATTATCATTGTTCCAAAGGTAAGGGGAAAAATTATTCATAATCTTGTCAAAATTGTGTCTAACTAAAGGGTATAAAGGAACAAACTAAACACTAAAACTGCACCAAGGCAGTTTTCTACCTTCCCTCTGTATCTATCTTTTTGTATGTTTTCTTTTTTTTGTAAATTGTTTCCCCCTTGGTTTCATTTTCTCTCTCTCTTGCTCATTCGCTCCCCATTCCTCCAATTTGCTCAGGATAAAAATGAAGATAGATGAAGCTAGTCTTGCCAGGCAAAGCCAATAGTTGCTGTGGAAATTGTGTTTGCTCAAATATAATTACGAACACCTTACACACACTGACACACATGCACAAATATTTTTCAAAGTCAGAAAAATTATTGCGGGTATGCGTCAGGTGTTGTCTCTCTACAGCGCAACCCTCTCTCATATTTCTATTTCAGGAAACTTCACCAGAAAATGACCTATACTGAGTTTTTGTTTGTGTCCATTGACTACACAACTATAAAACCACTTTTCCCTGACTGTTCACCCTCGTCTCATGCAAACTCATTTTCTGACACACAAACACACATGCGTGTGTCTGGGTCTCTGAGGATTCCTGGCTGTTTCTTTCCGCCAGCAGCCCTGCGGGGGAAACACACAGTCAGTAATTAATCACAGTAGATGTTTATGAGAGGGGAGTGGTATATTTCTACTGCACTGCACTGACAAGCTTCACTACCACCAGCTAAAGAATCCCACGTTAATGAGGGACATACACACAGTCTGGCTTTGTACACGTCGCCATAATGTGTTGCATCACCTATATGGACATGTGATCACACATTATGGACACATTTTATGCACACATAAGAATACCCATTCATTCACGCCTACACGGTCATACATAAGGCTGTGCGATACATTGAATATTCACAGTGATAATTTGGCTGGCTGATAGTTCAAACTGATTAGCGACCCGTTTACCGCTGTGACTGGATCATTGGGCCAGAGTGCTGAATTTGAGAACTGAATCAGTCCGATTTGTGAATAAAATGATTCAGAGTGGATTTGAGAACTGAATCGACTGATTCACTAGAAAATTCCGGACTCAAAATAATTTGTTCATTATTGAAAATTGCTGCTCCTCTCATACAAAGGAGATCTAGAGCGCATGTCAGTATTTTATGTGAATAATGACTAAAAGGGATAGTTCGCCCAAAAATGAAAATTCTGTCATTACTCACCCTCATGTCGCTCTACGAAAAGTCCTTTGTTCATCTTCGGAACACAAATGAAGTTGTTCTTGATGAAAGCCAAGAGTTTTCTGACCCTGCATAGACAGCAATGCAACTGACAAGTTCAAGGCCCAGAAAGGGAGTAAGGACATAGTTAAAATAGTCCATGTGACAGTGGCTCAACTAATTTTTTGACGCTACGAGAACACTTTTTGAGTCATGGTACGGTCATAAACAGGCATCGAAGTCTGACATGTAAGAGAAGAAATTGTTGAATAAAGTTGTTATTTTTGTTTTCTTTGCGCTAAAAAAATATTTTTGTAGCTTCATAATTAAGGTTGAACCACTGATGTCACAGACTATTTTAACAATGTCCTTACTACCTTTCCGGGCCTTGAACGTGGTAGTTGCAGAAAGCTCTCGGATTTCATAAAAAATCTCTTAATTTGTTCCGAAGATGAATGAAGGTCTTACAGGTATGAAACAACATTAGGGTGAGCTATTAATGACCATTTTAATTTTGGGGTGAACTATTCCTTTAAAGTTAGTATGAAATGAAAATGTACCTTTTTATTGCATGACTTTTTTCTGACCTCACAATTTTCTGATAAAACAACATTCTCTCTAATGATATATGCAGGAATTCTCTAATCATATAGTAGGTTACAATCTCACAAAAACAGTTTTAGAACAATATATACAGCACAGATCATATTGTACCACATAGCAGTCAAATTTTTTCTTCAAAATATCTTCAAAAAATAAAGCCAAACAGCTTTATAACATGGGGGAATAGCCAAAAAAAATAACTTAATTTTTGCATGCCCTATCTCTTTATGATGCTTATGGTCCTTTAAGCTTAAAAGCTTCTGCTTCCATTAACTGTAACTACATGGAAAAGAGCAACCAGCACAATTCTTCAAAATTTTCAAGCGAATAAATAAAAGTCATACAGGTTTGGTAAATAAAAGTATTTTTATATTTGGGTGAACTAATCCTTTAAGCCCAACCAACCGATAACCCCACACACAGGACCAACTCTATAGACATTAATGTATTCTCCCTCAAACGCAAAAACCGTGTATAGCTCACTGTGGGCTCCCTATCGCACCACGCACACGGCAGCACAGAATGCAAGAAACGCTGGCTGTTTATCTTCAGGGAAATCAAACATACTCCCACACACAGCGACTTAAGTGCTGGAATCTGTGTACACAAGTACTAGATATCCATACCAAATGACCCTCCGGTCCAAATCTCTCCTCAGCCACACGCTATCCTCTTAACTACACACCCCATCGCAATCCTACCCTGGGCTCGGCTGCCTGCAGATAACAGAGCTGCCCTGACCCTTAACTCTGAGGGATCAGACAGATCTGTACACCTGGCATGTACGGTCAGATCGGAGGAACTGTTTGTCTTAAGTTCTTGTCTCGATTGGAGTGATGACTCCAGTGAGACTGCCAGCAGTAGGCTTTACAAATCTTGACAAAGTGCACACCCCGCTGAGAATTCGCCTACGGTCAAGTCTCTGAGGTTAGTGGTATGACACTCATCTGAACTCCCTGCTACTTTATGTTTCTTGAAGATTATCAATAGTGTATATGCGTGTCAGTAGGTATTAACTGTACTTTAGTGCGCTAGAACAAAAATTATTAAAAAAACACCAGATATGAAACTTATGAAAAAAGAAAAAAAGACAGCAGAGATGAAGCTAACTTCAAAAAAAAAAAAAAAAATGCAGAATGTCACGACTGATCAATCACAATCAAGCACTGATTAACAAACACAAAATTGACTACTTTATTAATAAATGTCCATTGTCTTATTCTAAAGAAAAACATCTTTTGCAATGTTTTTTATAAATCATACAAAAAATTATTTAGGATATAAGGCACTAATTATTGTCATGTTATCATGGATAAACAACAAAACCAACATTAAGATTCTATATAAGATTTTGTCTAAATTAAAAAAAGAAAACATGAAAAACACACAAACTAAAATCAGTTTTACATGCTTCATGTACATTTAGGTTTCACAAAATTATAAAATGTAAATTAAGACAAATGGTTATTCATTCTAAAAATGTATTATAATAAGGGAACAAGTAGAGCATAAACAGTTGAATATCTGATAGATAAATTAATATAAAATATTGATTGATAACTGATACATTACCAATTTATTATGCAGAAAAAAAAGAATAATCTTTTAAAATCATCGGCTCTCTATAGAATCACTATCCAAACAAGTATTCAGGCACAGACTGCCTAAAACAAAGAATCTTATTGGTTCCTAGCGGATGCTGATCCAGGGTCAGTCATGCTGTAAAAATACAGCAGTGCTGCTCCACTGTCAGACAGTTTGGCCTTTCATTGATCTTACTCGGACTACAGAGAAACACTGGTATGTCTCCAACTCTTTGACGGGCCGCTTTTTTCCCAGAATGACTTTTGACCCATGTTGTGCGTGACCCTTAAAGGCTAGAGTGGGCAAACACCACCTGCTTCCCTGTGATCTCCGACACGCTGCTGGACTAGAATAAACACACAGATCAAGTCCATGAGAAACCCACAAATGAGCAAATACACTCAGACAAATATGATCTTGTGAGCACAAGAACGCAGAAAGCGGCAGATGGTCATTCCATGTATATAAACATGGGCACATGCAGTCAGCCTTATTTTCTCTCATACATACTTAGTCTTTAAATAAAAGAGAAGCTGGTTGCAGCTGTCATCTCTCTAAAGTACTCATCTGCTACTCTATAAGAGGAATCCACGTGATTTGCATGTTGCCTCATTTACAGCGCGACATCGCACGCGGAGTTCTCCATACAGGAAAATACAGAGCCATTTAAAAATAACTCCACTTTAAAAATGCAGTGTCTAAATGAGCGTCTTCTAAAACGAGAGACGAATGCACAATGCAGCACATGTAATCACAGAGAACGCTTCCATACAGAGATAGCAAAAGAGAACAAGCATAAAGAAAACTGTTAAATGCTAGAAAATGCAGTTTGAAAGAGATGGATGCCACTTTAATTGGCATAAAATCCTCAGTTTAAAAAATAAAATGAAAGTACAAGCTGAGGCTAACCGAAATAACAGTAGTGCAACATTACCCAAGACAATAAAACAATCCTTAGGGCACTGTGAAACTCAATACACCGCACGAACCACACTACATACAGTACACAAACCTCACACGTTCTCTTAAATCACTCCAACAATGGAGCGAACAGATGTCAGCAGTTCTCTGATGTTAACTGCATCTGTGATAAAAATCCACGGGACAACATTTTTTAACATTTATTTTCCACTGAAGACTGCTTAGAATGTTTCTTCCACCTCTACTGGCTTTGCATAACCATTTTGACACTCAGATATAAACAGGGATTTTTTTTTTGCTACTGTACCTTTAAGATTTGTTAAAAAAAAAAAATAAAAAAAAAAAATTATGATAACTTCCAACATGCCAACTGTAGCCCATATCAATTTTGGCAAAGTTGCTGATTTCTAAATAGTTGTTGATATGCAAACATGGACAATCACAAGTTAGATCTGCTCATGATTCAATATCATAATATCAAAATAATACCAAATCGTTTAATTTCTAAAGAGCAAGTCCCTTTTCCAAGATATATCCCCATTTAAACCAATGAGCGAACCCCGAAGGTCTTCACTGACGCCCATCCAATTGTTATGTACGTCTGCATCTCGAAATCCTTCCCAATGCACATCACATCGCATCCACGCACAAACCGAGCATGCTCACCACAGTCCATTCAGCTTGGTGACAAATCAGAGTACATCCACCAGCTATTCAACACAGCCGCTGAAAAATGCTAGGCCATTCAAATGTCATTCAGTGCAAAGAGACTCGGTCATTTACATATCTACAGCTCTTTACATAAAGATGCCCATCAAGGCCCTGTGAGCTTTGCTTTTTCCCCTCAGGATCCATTCAGTGTCATCAAAAAACATGGTGGGTTTCCGCTAATGGCTCTGCTACAACAAAATGAGATAAAGCGACTACACAAGGTCGATGTAGAAAAATGTCAAACGTGTTTTATTCAGACAGAGAGTTATGGAAGTATGAGAGGTGCAATCTGAAGGACGAAAGAGTTCACAAGGTGAGAGGACAGAAAGGCCAGGCTTTCTTTAGAAGTGTGAAATAAAAATGGAAATAGTAAACCCACCGAACAAAAACAGATAAAACACTTACCTTAGAATAAAATGACTACAGTGTAGGGTTGCACGATACACCGGTACTACGGTAGTATCGCGATACTAAAGCTTAAAAATACCCGCGGTGCCATTGCATTTTTTAAACGGTAGTATCGTCCATAAGGTAGTACCATAAGATATGTAGTATGCACGGCAGAAACACTGTTTTAAACGTTCATTTGAACATGCATGCCAGCAGAAACATTACAAGTTGATTGCCAAATGTCTTTCTGCTGTGCTCTGTGTAGTTTAGTCTGTGTATACGCTTTATATGGTATTGAGTGTTTCCCGACGCTTCAGTTCAGTTTGCAATGAGAAGTTGCACTTACACGTCGTTGTTCATGCTGCAGTTTATCAGAAGAAAGGGTCTGATTCAGACCGTCTGATGTCATTTTAAAAAACAGCAGATCAAGCATCACTTATTCAACATCATAATATATTGCAAGAAAGTATTATCGCAGTTTAATTCATTTGACCACTTCTAGAACAGGTGAACTAGTTCGTTTCTGGAAGCATCTTTGCGATCACGAACGCAATTCCATTCATCAACATAGCGGCTTTGCACTTGGTTCTTATTATATATATATATATATATATATATATATATATATATATATATATATATATATATATATATATATATATTCATTCATAATGTTATGTTTTAATGTACATGCTGCTAACTTGGAAATTTCAAGATATGCGAGCAAAAAATGCTCCTGACAGTTCGGCAATATGACACGAGCAAGTGTGCTGTTTTTGTTTCGTTTCTGTGTTCGAATCCAAATCCGCGTTGTCTCTGAATCACTGATTCACTGAACCATTCATAAAAACAGTCATTTGATTCGCTTCTGAAGGATTCAGCCGTTTTGAAAGCATCGTTTGAATGACTCAGTGATTCAATCACGAACTTCTGCCACCTGCTGGCCGTTTTAAGTTTCCCATCTAAAAGTAGGCATATTACATTATTTTCCAACATATTTCTATATTCAGAATTTAGTATTTAAAACATTAATCTCATAACTTTATGCAATTATAAATACAGTCGAAATGTATAAATGCCACATCTAAATGTCACTTCATGCAGCTTCTGTGCAGTGCTAAGATGAGTTTTGTTTAGATCATTTCATGGATAACAATAGCCAGTCATTCACTCACATTAAGTATTTAGAGAAAAATATTGTCTGTTTTCATTTACATCTATTTATTTATGAAATCGATTCATTTTGTAGAATTGAATTTTAAATTAACACAATACTGCATGGTATCGTGATACTACTTGGTATCGTGATACTTCAGCTGGTATAGTATCGTAAGACATTTTTATGGTATCGTGACAACCCTACTACAGTGCATTTCTACTTTTAGAAACGTGACTACACACACACACAAACTAATCTAAATGACAAGGTCTGGCCTTTGCCATGTTTGTGCTTTACAGCAGAGGAAATGTCCAACAGTACCAGGGACATTTCCAAAGGCATAGGGGTCATTGCCGCCGTCTTTGTGTGTGTAGCACCGTGTGGACCAGACACACACATCCACAGGGGGCTAGACCCTTAACGACATGCAGACAGCCTCATGCCTGGTGAGCAGCCAAAGGACAAGCATACACAACTGCCACCACTGTGACCACAAAACAAAAATACTTCAGACACCTGAACAGATTTGCACTGCCTGTGTTTGGTACACTGCCAAACTACTTCATGTTCCAAAAGCACCAAAAATGAAGTTATTTTTGTAATATTATGTCTGGAGTGTTTTTCATAGTCTCCTTTTGCAATTATGGCCCCATTGCTCCGCCAAAACAAAACTTAACAGTACATCTGGATTGGTAATAAAAAAACTCCAGGCCTCAACAATAACTTTTTTTTTCTGCTTGCAAGTCATACCAGTAGTTACTTTCCCTGACAGCTTTTTCACTAGCCAAACCACAACAGATAATATACTACAATCTGGCAGCTATAAGTTCATAAACACACTTTTTCTGGAAAATGATAGACATATGATGCAAAACATTACTTATTGGTTTGTAGTTTAACAAATTCCTACTGATGACTAGGACTACTAAATAAACTCCTAAAAAATTACAAAAAACAAAATTACTAAAACTAAAATGAAAAATAAAAACTAAAAAAAAAAAAAGATTCCTGTGCTGTCCATCTCGATCTAGTCTGCACCGGATCAGCTGGGAATTTCCCACAGAGCAAGCAAGCAATCCGATCACAGCATCCAAGTGAAATAAAACAATCTGTTTGGATTTCCTCCATCTTTGTAGGCAGGAACTAAGCGAGGGGAGGGTGAAAAGAGAGGGAAATTGTGCTAGCGGGATGATGAAAGGAAGAGGTGGAGCTGGACTGATTTTCAATATCCCCAACTCAACTCAGACCTGAAAACTGAGTGCATTCTGCTTGTACGTATACAAAACCACATAGTGGCACGCACTCATAAGGATGCTAATCTTTACCTGATCTCCTGGGACTTGCCTGAATACCTGCAGAGCGACAAACACACTTCACACAACGTGATCCCACCTTCCCCCCAAACTTCTCTGTGCAATAGCTCTTAATGAGGCACTGTGGGACTGGAATTCTCATTGCACAGACCCCAGTTCCCTGATTCTGCTAAGACACGTACCTGCCTGTTCACCAGATGGGCTATAGAGTGATCGTGTGCAGAATCC
Organism: Aspiorhynchus laticeps; assembly: GCA_023376895.1. NCBI lineage: Eukaryota > Metazoa > Chordata > Actinopteri > Cypriniformes > Cyprinidae > Aspiorhynchus > Aspiorhynchus laticeps. The sequence continues at coordinate 34,412,099 of CM041793.1, forward strand.
TGGTACATCATGTACTGTGTGAAATAAAATAACTTTACCACCTGAGTCAAATGCTTTAATCATTGTGAAAAATAGTCAAATATGGTATTCTTAAAATTAACTGAAACAAGGTAAACCTTTTTGGGCAGGTTTCCCAGACACAGATTAAGCACAGTCCTAGACTAAATTTGTGCACAAATGATGATTTTAGCAAGAAAATCTATCATAATACAGTGTTGCACTTTAGCTGCGTGTTGGGAAACCAATTGTCAAGTGTAATTTATAAAACTAGGAGCCTTAAAGTTGCTCGAGTCTAAACATTAAACAATCCCTCAAGTCAAGTTATGCACACACAAAAAACATTACAATGGATGTAGATGGTTTTTCTAACATTTTCCCTCTAAACCATGTGCCAAATGATAGAAATCCATGGAAAAATGACAGCCACATAACCACAAGAGATCTAAACAAAGCATCACGCAAAATGCTTGCTAAATCAAAATTTCTATTTTTAGGCTATATGTCAACCACCTACCAAATATGAAACATTTTGGCCTGGGGAAGTTCACAAGAGAAACATTGATAAGATTGTTTTCTCCCTAGAGGGTTGAAGTTTAATTAAAAAATCTGAAGCATCACTTCCTCTAGAGGAAAACAGAACTAGCTCAGTCACCATGAGTCATTATGCACAGTACCCATCTTTCACTTCCTAAAACTTGCTGAAATTTAATCATATTCGCAGAATCAATAACAGCAGAGTCAAAGTTCAATGAATTGCCTTTCTAAAGGGCAAAAACAGCTTTTGGGACAGGGAATGACAAAGCAGCCATATCAAAAAGTTATTTTGCTACACTGCTTTAATTTAGCTACTTTAATGATGGTTTATCCAACTAGCTCAATTTCAGCACTGTTAAACAAAAAAAAAAAAAAAAAAAAAAAAGGTCATGATGATTGACAGTGACAATCATAGCAACATTTCAGTGTCCTACGGTTGGTAACAAGAAACATGGCTGAAAAAACTTTAACCCCGGTTGGTGCTAGCTATTTTTGGCCAAATTAACATTTGGATCTAAAGACGTAGCTACTAGTGTTGTCACGGTACCAAAATTTCAGTACTCTGTACCAATACCAGTGAAAATCCACGGTTCTCGGTACCAAAGCAAAACACAAAAATATGCTAATTAAAAAACACATTTTTATTAATAAAGTTAAACAAAAATAAACTGCACAAAAACCAATGCCATTCTTTATGCTTATTTAAAATTATTTCAAGTTTTTCCACAAGTAATAAAAGTATGAAAAAAAGTAAACAAATTCCACCCAAAAGTTTGTCATATTTCTGCTGCCGCTGAAAAACAACTGTAAACTGTTGTGTGTTTTAGGGTTTGCTGGTGCTTCATGATCTTCCTGCAGCTGTAAAAGGAAAATATAATATTAGTAAAGCAGTGGGCTGAGTCTGACCAAATGCAACATTAGATCATTGACTCCAGCTAAAATATAACATTTCAGTAAATAACAAACCTCAGCTTTTATAATAAATTTAGATAAGATAACATGTTTTAAGACAAGTGTATATCAAATAGATGGAAACTGTAGTATTAAAAACACTTTACAATAAGATTCCATTTGTTAGATAGCATGACCTATCAAATAAACAATAGTTATATATTGCAATTATTCTTCTTGGGGTTAATTTCAAAATTTACAAATACATAAAATCAATCAATCAAAGTTCAATCTGTTAAAATTATTTAATGCACAATGAACAAACATGAACGATCAAGTGTTTGTATTAAATAACATTCACAAACATTAATTAATGTTGTAAAAATATATTGTTCACTCACTGTAAGTTGATGTTGGATAATAACATGAAGTCATTGTAAAGTCTATACAGGAGATAAAATTTGACTGTACTTTCATTTAATACAAACTGTGTACATATTTAATTTTAAAGGGCTTTTAAACCTGCTAGTTATCCAGCCAAGAATAACAACTAGCAACTAACTAGCAAAAAACAAATTAATAAAAAAAAAAAAAAAATAAAAAGGCCAGAACTGTTTTTTCTGACAGACTGATATCACAAACACTGTTTGTACATTCTCCAACACGCATATTTTAGATTCACAATTAATTTAAAAGCCTCTGGTGTGTAACAATAGTAAATACCATCATGTCCTCCTGTTGTTTTTACCCTACTAAAAGTTATAGGCGCATTAAGTATACTTAATAAAGTATAGTTAATAAAGAAACTTCATTCAAATGCTCATTATATTAGCGTTAGCCACTCTTATGCTAAGGATTAACTCTGCTATAACGGCAATGTTTATTTTAATCCGACATTCAAATTAAAATATGGAATAATATTCATAACAGAATATCTAAATATTAAATTGAAACTTACCTGCTTGAACTCTTTCATTTGATCTGGGTGTCGGTCTTTAAAGTGTTTTATTAGTTTGATGCATTTCCTCCTTTTGATGTCGGCACGTCTCAGTGCTTTTAAGAAGAGAGCGCATCTGCGCAGCTTTCAGATAGCACAGCAAGAACCGGGTTGACCGGGTACTCGGTACCACCGGTACTTAAAGAAACCTGGTACTGTGACGTTTTCATTTTTTTAGTACCGACTTGGTACCGAAGTACCGGCTCTTTTGACAACACTAGTAGCTACTTAATGACTGTTTCCCAGACTACTAATTAGCTTATTTTAACACTGCTGTAACAACTAAAAAAAAACTAAAAAAAACGTATAACCACAGCAACATTTCAGTCCTCCCCCTGTGTAAATCACAAAACAAATTTGCTAACAGTTTAAACGCTTTGCCTATTTTTGGACAAACAGTTGCACCCAGAGACGCAGCTTTGATTTGGCTACTTAATGATTGTTTATCAGACTACTAAATAACTCAGTTAATTTCAAAAACATCTTAACGTTTGACAGTGATAATGGCAACACTTAGGCCTAAGTGTCCTGCAGGTTTAATATTGCTAATGCTAATTGTTAACCCTTTTGACACTAGCTATTTTTGAACCAAACTAACATTAGTACAGCATTGTACATGCAGATTTCATATCTGGTTACTACTACCCAGATGTTTAAGGTGAAGACCCGATAACTGCATTGCATAGCTGTAGTGCACTGGTGGCCAAAGTGTTAAGGCTTTTCTCCCTCAACCATCACAAGGTCCTTAAAGGACACGGTTGAGAATTTCTGCACTTCACTGATTCCCACCTAGGTTGTTTTCCTCTCTACTGTGTTGCTAAAGCCCCTTTCACACAGAGATTCCGGAAAATACACGGGTAATGTGTTCCGGCATTTGTTCCCGGATCGTCAGATTTGCTGCATTCACACTGCCAGTGATTTTCCGGAATATGTGCGTGCATTCACACACAACCCGTAAAGATCCCGTAAAGACACGTGACCTTTCATGTGACGTGTATAATGCGCGCTCACCATTTCACTAAACTGGAGAATGATTTCAGCTTCAGCGCGGATAGTGAGGAGCTCCCTGATCGCTGCTTCATTCTAGTTTACACATTTTTCGTCGTGTGAACGTTGATCTGCCTTCAAAACACCCGGTAAAACAGTCGAACGATAAAGTGCGTCATCACTACGACGCACCCTTTACGGCATTGATCCGGCTTTTGTTCACACAGCGCTCGTTCCGGGACTGAACCCGGCAATGTTACTAGGTCCCAACCCGGGATCAATCCCGGAATTAAACCCGGGACGTGTTTGCGTTCACACAGAAGGCACTCCGGCAATTTTCTGGCAATTTTCCGGGACCAACGTGCAGTGTGAATGGGGCTTTAGATTAAGGCTGAGACATGGCTTCCATTTCCAGAGAGAGCAGATTGATTTTCCAGCACTGTGACAGACAGTTCAGCTTTGGGAATCACAGACAGTGGTATTGGCAGTGATTTGGAAAAGGATGGATTAATGGGCACGTACCAATAAGGGGGAAAGCATCTCCCCTACTCTTTCTCCCTTGCCCCACCTCCAAGAATCTACAGCCTGCCAAGAGCTCTTCACAACACAATGCAGCAAATAAAGTCCAGAGGCTAAGAAAGGCCTGCTGAGGGCTTTTTCCCCTTCTTTCTTTCCTGCAAGCACACATCTTTTGTGCTCGGATCCAGGGGGAGGGCACAACGGCAGTGCTTGGCATTGCAAATCTGTTCCTGGGCATTGATGGACGTCGCTGTGCTGGAACGTTCCCGCACAGCAGCTCGATCTTTGTAGATTCGGCGCAATTGCCTCTCCTCCCTGTGAGATTGGGCCCTTCATTTCCTTTCATTAAAGCCCCCAGTTGAAAACGTTAATAAAGGCAGTGTCTAATTACAGAAGCACGTCTCCACAGCTCTATAGAAAATCATCAGGCTAATGCCAGTTTCCCCCATTCTCTTTTTGCTTTGAGCTTGATTGATTTTTCTGGAGAGCTGGATTGGTTTTGTTCTTGCTCTCTCTGTAATGGCGAATGCAGGAACTCTGGAGGTGGGTGGAAGGACCAAGTCCTTTCTGACATATTCTGAATCACTTGTATTTGGCAACTGCGATGATGGACGCTGGCCAAACTGTCTGCGACTGGGGACTTGTGAAACCAATTTGTACACGATGACATGCAGATGCCTTTTGTAGAGGTTCTGATTAAAATGGAAAAAAAAAGACTTGGGGCAAAAGACTGTTTGCCTAGTTGGATGCTTTGCTTTTCTCCATTTTCTAAACTGTGAAGCTAAGGCTACACTGCTCTACTTCCTGGCTATTGCCTCGCTTGCTGTTTATTTTAAGTGAAGATCCCTTTTAAACAAATTCTGCTGACTTGGCTTTTCTTTCCCGCTGACAAGATTCACAGGATAAATGGGGCCCCAGATGAGGTGTTGCTCACAGCAGCTGCCCAACAGACGTCCAACTAGCATGTGTCCAGGACCGCACATCTTTTTCTTGCATCTCTTAGGGTCACAAGCACTGCCGCCCCAGATCCAGTAGACGGAGCACCTACAATAACCATAGTGCAACTCACTCATGTGCTAAATTACAGTCACAAATGGTCTCCTTCCACCTTTGAGCCTGACAATTTCTTCCCGCCATTCAGCTTTTCACCAGCGGTCCTGGAATTTCCTGGAACATAATTGTATTCGGAGAGCCAGCCTGCTGAAAAAGGGACATTTAAAAGCTAGAGAAGGAAAAAAGGTGAAAGGAAAACCTGTAACAGTTCTGACAATGTTATTAGAAGCGCGAGTGTTGAACTTCAGCTCTCCTCTCGTGTCTCCCATAATGAAGTTCTCCAGGTCACCACGTGCCCTCCCCAGGAGTACATAGTGCCATAATTAAGGTTATCTCCTCCAATCCCAGACACAGCAGAGGTTCGGGTCCTTTCCCAGGTGCGTTGACTTTCCCAGTGGAATGTGATGGGTGGGCGACAATGCTTTTGCTGAATAACACCTTTGAGGCAAAACCCAGCCATGGCCCTTCAGTTCACAGAGGACACTCAGACGGTGAAAGAAATGCAGCCCACCATACTTCCCTGAGAGGGTAAGAGCCACCTCAGAGGCACTGCAGTCTGCCGAGTAAGGTGACCTGAGTGTGATCTGATCCTCTCTTGCAGTTTTGCATGATTTACGGCTGTGCCCAGGGCACTAGAGGTACTGAAAAAGCCATAAAGTCTACCATCTGCAAACAGAAAGCGACTTACCGGGTAACTAATGGCAGAAATTAGCATGGAATAACGTCACCTTGATTAAGTAGGGGTGTTTGCTGCTATCTTTCCAGTCCTTTTTTCAAATGGATCTCCGCCTATATATTAACTGAACCATAATTTATTAAAACAATGATCTGCTGTGATTTACGTAATGCGAAAAAAGGGCAACTTAGTAACATTTACAAAGCACATTTTTAGCACCAGGTGTTTTTTTTTTATGGTACACAGTTTGAACTGATTCTATAGGAGCATCAAGCTACTGACACCTTCAACAAGCTGGATGATTGACAGCACAAATCACTACCGCAGTTATGATAAGGACAAGTAGGCCCTGTCAGTCATTGCCAGACAGGAGACCACAGCAGTCACAGGAGTCAGATGTCTGAAAGCAACATGTTTACAGCTGCTACAAAAACCAGAGCACCATATTAAGACAAAACAGAAAGACAATTTTAAAGCATTAACATTTTTTACGGCACAGCAAAAATCCCAGGAACAGCCACTGTCAAAATGGCTGACAGGAGCATATTACAGAATAATTTTCAGTCCAAAAAAGGTTTTCCATTTCTGCCTCAGTTGCTTGGTGACTATAGAGCGTTATCTAAGTGACATGAGACATTCCTTTAGAGAAGTGAGAAGATACTTCTAATTCACTGAATCTGTCGTTTTACTCTTGAGGAATAACGTAACACGAAAAATCAATAAAGCACACTGTTAAATAAGATTTACTCTAGTGGTGAATTGAAAACAGTGGTGAAAATTTAATGACGCTCTAAGCAAAACTTCACACAATATGGCAAACAGGCCAAGATGTGTGAAAAAAATGAGATCTCACAGAAAGCTCTCACACACAAACCTTAAAGAACGTTTTTGAACAATTCTGCACTAAACAATGTTAGATACTCCATGACAGAACCACAAGGGAAAGCCTTATAACCCAAATTTCCAAAATTATGTTGTTTTATTGAATCTATGTAAATGTACGAAGGTAGGATAAAAAAAAAAAACACACACGTAAAAGCAAAAATGTCAAAAAACATTACAATATTTATCAATTTTTTTAACATCAGTCATTGCAAAAAAAAAAAATAAAAGTAAGGTAAATAAGTACTTACAAAGAACTACATTTCTTTATGTAATGGTAAACATGTTTTTTCATGAAGACACGAAAGATTTACAAAAAGTGATCCAAGACAAATGGCGAGTGTCAGACTCTTCCTGATCTCTTCATCTAACAGAATGAGAAAGAAAGGTCAAAGTGATGACGAAACAAATTACTTTATTTCTGGCCGAGACAGGTGACTGGTACATGACCTTATCATGTGCTTTTCCTCAAAGAATTAGTGTCATATCTAAAGACTGAATCAGTTTTTTTTTTGGATCTCTGCAACAAAAAAAGGTTAATCCAAGAGGCAATTATCTTTATTGGGCTTGGCCATCCATTAGCGTGCACAAAATCAATTAAATCAATAGCCTGTTTTCAGCTCCATCAACAAGCTTCTAATAGGGTTAACTGTACGAAGAGACTTACATTGAAAGGGTTTCAGTAGCTAGACCGGTCTTGGCTAATGACATTTACTTAAATACTAGAGAGAGGGTGGAGAGCTCTTCTGCAGCGGATGGTTAATGTTTAAGGAGGAGAGCTACACAATAAAATACATCTGCATCTTGAGCTCTTAGGGTATAAAGCTTGATACTCTACATTAGAAGCAACTGAATAATAAATGTTTAGATGCTGTTTCTTCTTCAATAATCAGAAGGAAAACCTCAGATCATCATTCAGATACCAGAATGAATTCAAACAGTGTCCATTGTTTTGTGACACTGAAAGCAAAAGAGAGGCCACATGTGTGGATGAAAGACAGATTGGACATGCTCAACAAAATTGCAAGAAAAAAAATATGAATAAAACACAGGTGCTGAATAATTCATTCTGTATTGCTGCCTAGGTTCCACATGAATGCCCACAGCAACTTATGCTCTAGTCCGAAAGCACCAGGGAACCAAACGGCTGGAGTACATCAGAAAACCGGAGGGGAACAGAGAGAGACAGTGCACCAAAAAAAAAAAAAAAAAGAAAAAAATTGTGTTGGCTAACCATATAAACCACTTAAAGTGGCAAACACTCTCCGAGTCAGCCCACACACAAGCTAGAGAAAGCTGGAAGCCCTGACCACTTATACCTCAGCATTTGTTTCCGATGATGAGGACGGGAAGGAATACAAGGATGCATAAAAGCCAAGTAAACAATTACTGCATTCAAGGGTTATGCCAGTTCAGTTCCGATGGTGGAGATGTTCATGTGCTAAAAGCATCCTATAAGAAATGTGTCAAAGTCTGACGCCCAGCCATGATTGATTGATTGATACATTTTTCTTCCTGTCTTGTGGAAGAACCTATGCTCTGGAAGTAAAATGCTTGTTTTGGTGCGAGTCAACTGGCATTAAGTCATGCCCAATATTGTGTCATCGCTACAGTGGCAACTACTTTAAAAACAGAGTCTTATTCTTGCTATTCTGTGGGGAAACATTTCAATGGCTGCACCCATCATCACTGCAAGCGCAAGAGAAAGGGGGAAGAACAGAGATGCAACATGCGGCAGATTTTCAGCAAAGGCCGCCTTTTTTCTTTGATGCAGTGAATGATGCTCACCCAGACACAGAGCAAAGAAGATGCACGTTAAAAATAAGTCATTGAATAAAAAAAAACTTACGCGTCCCCTCCATCACATAGCAGATGAAACAATCCTGAAGAACCCTATCACATCTCACCCAAAGCTTATGTTAAACAGCCCTTTTTTTTGAGGCAGCCAACAACAAAGAAAGTCACTGATCAAATTCTGCCTGACAGGAAGCTGAAAGGAGCGCCGGACTAAATAAGGTTACACATTAGGAGTTTGGGAACCTGGAAGAGACAAACAAGCAGCTACTTCGCAATACCTGTGAACATGTGAGATTGCCTGGTTTGACATTGCTGTTTGTCTTGGACAACCTCTGAACAAATACGAACAAGTGCATTCTCAGTTACACAGAGATGTTGTGCCACACGCTCAAAACTCGCTTTCAAAATATGTGCAGATAGTTATGATGGTAATAGCACAGTTCTGATTCACAGTTCACAGCATTTAGCCCATGATGAAGTGCAAAACCAACCTATATTATAATTATTAGTGACCTTGCCCTCATACCTGTAGTGAAAAATAATCACAGAGGAACATTAATCTCGACTGGAGATTACTCCTCTTTTCACAAAAGACAGTCAAGGTCAGGCTGACCAAATCATACATAATTTCTGGATCACCATATGGCTGGCCTTATATCATACCTGATACATTATCCTTTTTGGCTATAAATTTTAATGTACTGAAGCTGTATTACAAATAAATGACAAGTTTAGACAAGTTAGGCCTTGAGATAACTGATTTTTGTATATTTTAAAATTCAAATGATATTTGCCCACCAAAAAGGCAATTTTAAGTGAACATAGAAATACCATTATGTCTCAATTTCCTTTTCAGGAAACCACTATGTGAGTGCTAGAAATTAACTCAGTTAATATAGGCTGGGTTCCCAAAAAAAAAAAAAAAAAAAAAAGGAGAGAGAATGAGAGAATTCTCTTAATGATAGAATTAAGACTAAAGCAGACCAAAGAGATGCATATTTAAAAATGTGTAATATCATTCTTGTAATTCTACCCATGTGCGATAATTTTAAAGCCTTACAGAAAATCATATTTATTTCCATATGATTTCAAGTAAAATATGGGTAAATGATCTCTTTTATGGTGTTTGTGTGTTAAATGTACTCAGAAAGAGACATGAACAAAATGGATAATTACATCGCTAATCACAATTTTTAGGACAACTAATCAGCAGCCAAAATTTGACTAGAACAATAAACAATCCATTTGCGCATCTGAAAGACATGTTCCTGGAAAAAGCTTAATGTCAAACCCTGCATAGGTCTGAAAGTTCCTCAAATGAAAGCTCTGATTCATTTGAAAAGATCTCTAAACTACTTTGCAATCCTTGACAAATTATTTAGAGAACATGAAAAATGTTTATAATTAAAGGTTACAACCACTGACACCAAAAAAAAACAAGATCCTTCAAAGTCATCTATGTGAAAATCGATTATCACAAAGCACTTCAAGGCCCTTTTATTTTTATTTGTTCATTTTCAAGTCTAGAAGTAGCATCAGCGTGGGGAAGTCAAAGCTGAACTTTACCCTACATTCTCTATAAACATTCATACGTGTCTTATCTTACGAGACCTTGGAGTAAGTAATAATAAACCATTACTTCCAGTGCAAGAAAAAACATACTGCATCAATAAAGGTGTTAACCAAAGCTTGTCGACACTACGCTAGGGTGTTATGGGTGGTTTTTAGCATATTGCATTGTGGTTGCTATGGGTGTTGATCAATGGCCCAGGTTAAAAAGAATAATTTCCTCTGTCAAAATATGTCAATATATGAGATCTTTACAGTTTTATCACCCATTGCTAGATGAAAATCGTATAGCGGTTACTTAGAAAAGTAACAGGCGCATCTGTCCTGTCATACAGTGGGAGTCAATGGGGTCCAAAACAAGCATTCTTTGTCCAGGGTTACCATACCGTTCAATATTTTTTTAAAGAAATTAATACTTTCATTCAGCAAGAACTTCCAACTTTAATAACAATAATAAGAAAATCTTTAAGCATCAAATCAGTATTTACTGTATTTTTGATCAAATAAATGCAGCCTTGAAGAACATAAGATATTTATTTAAAAAAAAAAACTTAGCAACCCCAAACTTTTGAGTGGTAGTTTACATAAACATCCCTTAAATAGGGATGGGCGATATGCGCTTAAAAATATATCACGATATTTCTGGTATTTATTGCGATAACGATATCAATGACGATAATTCAGGGAATCCTATTTCTTTAGAGAAAAGGATTATCTTTCCTATTTTTACCCCAAATAGGGTGTTGTGAGCATTACTGAGTACACACGTAATGCAATGACTGTTTAATTCATACTGGAAGCTGGAGGGCGCCCACGTACAGAAACTCCACAAATCCATAGTAGAAGTAATACTACTGACGACGCTCCATGAAGGTATCCAGTTATCGCTGAATAAATCGCACAACGGAGATAGAGACATTAACTGATGAAACTTGAAGACAATAAACATACGATTGCACAAAATATATGGTTTATCTGTGTTCTTCAATCTTGGGTATTTTTATAAGGAAAGTATATTTATAATGCAATGCTAATCGACATAGCCTTTATCACTGTATATAATACTATCATTCTGTAATATGACACCACGTCTGGTCACAAAAAGAAGTATGTCAAACACTCGACTATGTTATTAAGTTAATTTGGAGAAAAAGCATGTCAATATATTATTTCTTTGTTGGACAACAGGTTTGTAAACAGGCTCATACACATGCAGAACTGTATCGCACACATGCTACTGTACTACATTCATTTAGACCGATTTTTTTGTGCACTGTACAGCCTTGACCAAACCAGTTACAGATTGTAAAAGGAGCTCGAGCTCATCATTTAGCGATATACTCCTCCTCAGTTTCACGTCTGCCTTCCGCGATGTCGATCTGCACTGTCGCACACAGAAATATGTCAACAACTAGACTTTATCGTTATTATCGCGGGAAGACTAATTCTTATCGTGGGGAGAATTTTTACCTGTATATCGCAAACGATAAGATATCTCCCATCCCTACCCTTAAACCCCTAGTGTTCGAGTAACAGTAAAAATTATGCTTGCCACTATCACACCCTACAAATCTAGCAAATCAAAGTACATTTCTTACATTAGACTTCATTCTCAGCTTGGCCAGATGCCGTCTGCACCTCCCTCTTTTCTACAACAGCGACGGCTCAGGCACTGAACCATGAAGCATCATGGATCCCACAAACAAGAGTCGCCAGCGTCTCTGTGCGGCCTTTTGTTTGATGCCTTCCAGAATTCAAAAGCTATGGCAGAAATCAGGCTCGTCTCACTGTTGTGAATCTGAGTTCTGAGGGGGAAAAACATGGGAAGTCTGAAGGGGGGAGGGGGAAGTTGTTTCAGAGCTTTTGGCAGAGGAAGGGGGTTCCTGTGGGGGATGAGAAGGGGCCGTGGTGTCAACAAGGCACAGGCTGCGAAAGAATCTGAGCAAACTTTCGCACAAAGGAGCCCCTCAGCGCCCGGGGGCAAGAGAGCCGTTTCACTGGAGAGGTAGTCAAATCAAACCATAAAACGGTTTGGGCGCGAGCCATTAGATCAGCTAGCACTTAAACAAAACACTCTTTCTATAGCAGCCCCCCACTGTCCTATACAGTCTCCCAGTAGACTTGCATGTATGACACAAAAAGAAAAATGTCTACAACGAATTTAAGCAATCCCTCTTCAAATTCCTCAGAACGGAGCTGACCATCAATGAAAAATGTTTGTTTTTGTTTCTCGCGGTAATGAAACGGCCGAACAGTGAGAGCTTTGTTTTAAAAGGGCCAACATTTAGTGTGATGGAGTCCATGATACGACTCTAATAAAAGGCAACAAGTCTTGCGAATTTACCCTGAAGCTGTAAAAAGTCCCTAACCTTCTGGGAGAGGGCTGGCTTTTTGATGGCCCAGGGCAAAAGAGGGCCAATCCTGTGGTCTGAGGACTCTTTAACATTTAAAAGTAGATTTCAGTCAGGCTACAACATTTCATGTTTCAGCTGAAATGGTGACACACAATGTGTATTTAATCCTAAAGTTCAATTATGCATTATCTCTTGCATTATCTCTTGTATACTTAAATGAAGGCTGTAGCTGGACTACACAAAAACCTATACCTCTATTATAATTGTGCATGTAAACATACTTTCTAACAGACCAAGTCTTTAGGTTCAAACGTATGAACTTGAAGGGATCAAACGTTCCTCACAGCAGTGCAAAAACACTCCTTTAGGAACATCTTACACACAAACGTACGACAATACACCCTGCAGTAGGATAATAGGACTGAATCTCCAGCTTCCTTCATGCTTTCATCTACAACAGTGTGCAAAAGAAAGACGAGTACTTGCTCCAGAGAATAAACAAACCGTATTTAACCCACATCACATAACGCCTTAATATCATCTGTATCTTCTCTGAGAGTCAATCCAGCACTAAAAGTCAGCATTGAAGAGAAATCCATCCAGCGTAAATGTATTTACAGTCAAGAAGTCATTCTTAACATTGTTATATGATCTGACATCTTTTCAAAATAATCTGACTAAAACTGCTAAGAAAAAAAAAATCATTGCTATGGCTATACAGCATTTAACAGCACTAAACGACACCTGTGTCTCCAAGCATCTGACTACTGTAGACATGTTTTCATACGTCCCAAAATGAGTGCGAAGCTGAATCTGACAAGTCTGGTATTGAGGAAGGCTGGATTGCTTCTTTTAGCACGTAATTAGCATGTAAACTGCTGTGTTAGGCTGTGAGGCTGATCTACAGATGGCAAAAACCACAGCGGTGGTGGAAGACTTTCTCCCTTGAGAGCTAGATTAAAAGGCCACGGCTAATACCGTGGCTAATGGTCACGGGGGAGACCAGCACCCTCAGGGGCTATCATCCACCACCTCAGCACTGACGTCACAATTTCAGCTGCCACACGAGCAGACAAATGTCTCAAGACTTAAAAAAAAAACATTGGCTAGTCCTTCATTGGTATCGTTTAAAGGTTGATGAAATAAAGAAATTAATACTTTTATTCAGCAAGTATGCAATTAATTAATCAAAAGTGACAGTAAAGACACTAATAAATAATGTTATAAAAGATTTTAAGCAATAAATAAACAATGTTCTTTTGCACTTTCTATTTATCAAAGAATCCTGAAAAAATGCATTACTGCTAACACTGATAATATAAAATGTTTCTTGAGCACCAAATCAGTTAAAGACTGGAGCAATAGCAGCAGAAAACTCAGATTTGCCATCAAATATATTTATATAGAAAACAGTTATTTTAAAATTGTAATAATATTTCACAATTTTACTGTTTATTTTTGATTAAATAAATGCAACTTTCGTTGGGCATTAGAGACTTAAAAAGACATACCTTCCCAGAGATCCCACTGAACTGTGAGCCAATCAATGGTCTGCTCTGCAAATTCCTTGAGAAGATGTGTTCTTGGCAGGGCATGGAGAGGAAATGAAAGATGCTTTTCCAATTCTAAATCCCACTTATTAATTCATACTCTTCAAGAGCTCATTGACAGGCTTTGGATAAAAAGAATCTTTTTGCGTCTTGTTTTCTCAATTACTGCCAGTTCTATCGCTATGGCTTGTACTAGCTTTTAACATCCAGAATTTAACTTCAAAGCATGCTATTTTTCCCCAGAGTCAGTTGTAGTTACCCTTAGTAATAATTGACTTACAACAGTTTAGATTGCAACGGCCGTTTCCGAATCCACCTGGTGGTCTTTTTCTGTGGCCTAAGGGAGTGTTCCTATGGTAATCCCACTGAAAGTGGGTCAATGAGTTGGGGGACGGAGCTCCCAGACAGGGATGGACAAGATGGGGGGGGGGGGGGTGACCACCCACACAAACACGCACAAGAAACCCGAGACAATATCTACGCCTCAACCTGGTCAACAAAAAATGTAATTACGTCAAAAATCTTCAAAGCTCATCTGAAGGAAACATTTTTTTTAAAATACACAGACACACACAAATTACCTCCTCGCTTTAACATGCAATTTATCCGATGCTGTGATCAGATAAAGCCAGCCTTAGCCCAAGCACATTATGCACAGAAATATATAATCAACCAACAGTAATTAAGCAGAACTCTATTCGGGCTAATTACCTCACATTATCATTTGTCACACAAGCTCGGGCCACTACTTTATCTGACTGAGGTGAGATCATGAAAAATTCATGATTTATTAATGTGACAAACAAATAACAGAAACAGTGGGAAAGACCAGAGAGGAGTGCCTCATATTAAAGAAATTAAACTACGGTATTCGCTACAGACCTTTCAAGACGTTAATGCAATTTCATCCTATTTATGAATACAAGTATAACACTGACATTCACTGCACATGCACCGGCACAAAGCCATCCATCAACTAGACGAGGGGAAACTAGTTTGTTTTCTTTTTTCCAATGTGTTCTTGGAACGATTAAAGCCTATGTCTGTGGGCAGGAATAAAAGATGTTAAATTTGGTCCTTGCAGTGTCCTTGAGTAGCCTGGTGAGCAAAAGGCTCACAGAACAGTTAATAAAGTCTGAAAAATCTGTTTAGGTATTAAAGAAGGAAAAAACACAGAGTTATTACAGATACCGTGAGGGGAAAAAATGTTGACATTGCAAATATTACCCTTCTATATCTATGCAGTGACTCATTTTCCAGGAAACAAGATTTATACAATTTAATAGGACCAAAAAAAAAAAAAGTTTTAGACTATGACAGTCTTATACCAGACTGAATATCATTTGCAGCAGGGGAATTTGAAATCATTTCCTTCATCTGTATCAGATCAATGTGACAACTTCCACAAATCTCATTGAGGCAGATTGGATTTCCTCCACTCTTCCAGCTGGGGCAGTGACCAGCGCTGTGCTTTGTGACACAGCACTGAATGAATCTATTGTTTAATAACGCTTGGCACTGCTGAGTTATTCCAGCTTGGTAAATTCCAAACCGTGGCATGGAGGAATTTCAATCTCAGGGCCAAGTCTCAGTTACAAGTCTGGCAGGCTCACTGTCAGACCACTGGTGCCTGAAGCCATTCAGATGCAAGTCATTTTAAAAGCTGGAAAATCATGCAGTCGAAAAGTTAAATCTGCAAAAAAGCTCAAATC
Source organism: Aspiorhynchus laticeps (assembly GCA_023376895.1). Taxonomy (NCBI): domain Eukaryota; kingdom Metazoa; phylum Chordata; class Actinopteri; order Cypriniformes; family Cyprinidae; genus Aspiorhynchus; species Aspiorhynchus laticeps. Next base: position 34,427,620 of record CM041793.1, read on the forward strand.
CTTTTGGGTAATTAATCTGGAAGCAGAAGTATAATCTAAGTAACCTGAGATTGCCAAAGAAACGTTGTCAAATGGCGAACACCAACCTACCAAACAGGAGAAAAAAAAAAAAATATATATATATTTTGCAGACCCTTGTCAGCCGGGTCATTTTTGCATGGCTCAGCTCGCTCATGTTCCAAACAGCTGTTCTGCCTTACACACACACACACGCACACACTTACACCCCAATTAACAGCACCACATCCTGCTGAGAAGCACCTCAGCAGCATCATGGGAGGGAGAAACATGCCAAAAATATCTGCACACCGACCAACATTAGTGCCATGACTAACCAGGAGTGGGCTAGAGCGGGAGGAAGAGCGCTGACTACCTCTAGGTGCTGAGTCTGAAATCCCATTAATGAGCACTCAGGCTGTTTTGAAGTGATATGCGCCAGGTAATTACTCTCACAATGTACAGTGAAATTATCAGTGAATTCTAACGGACTGTGATTCAGGGTGCTTGACCATGTAATCCATTCACTTTTAGAAAATGGGCAACAGATCAGGGAAGTGAAAAGTGGATTATTGATTAACTTCTATCTGTTTAATCAGAAATCAAGTTTGTATAAAGACCGACAGGGCTAATGGCTAGCGTGACGGATACTTGTGAGCGTGTTAACATTTCAGGACAAAAAAAGATTCCAATTACAGTTTATTTACACTGGGTCAGCTTTCTAATTATGCAAGGTCATATGCCCATTCTCTCTGTTGAGAAAGCATTATATTTCGAGCATATGAGACGTGTCCGAACATATCCAGATTAGGGTGAAATTCCCATGGTGGATGTGTTTTAAAATCAGTGCAATTGAGTGAGGATATAAAAACAGAAAGGATTACAGCTCGCTACTGTACCTGGGAGTGTGTGTGTGTGTGTGTGTGTGTGTGTGTGTGTGTGTGTGTGTGTGTGTGTCATGTCAATGACTTTCTAAAGCAATAAAAGTGTTTTGTAATCTGGTGTAAAAACACATACCCAGGGAGCCCTGCTGGTCTCTATGGCACATGAAGCACTGCTTCAAAAATATTCAAGATGACAACTCACTGAAAAAGCTCGCATAAAAATGGCACATTGCTGGGTAAATTGGACACCGTGATGCATTACAAAACATATTTGAAGTGGTTTACATTACAGTGTCCAACTCCTATTCTGTATTATTATAATCACAACAGCAAGAAAGTGTAATTATGAAACTCCACAAAACGATTAAACATCAAGTTGTACTTAGTATTTATGTAATTAGACTGTAAACAAAAAGTAAACTTTACCATGGAAACCAGTTTCTTAAAATATCACAGGTTTTTTACATTGTGCTTTACCTTGTGTGAACTAAAACCTCAGGTTAAGGCCACGTATAACTCTAGGTTAAGCAAGGTTTCACATTTGTAATTTTGAACCTTACGAATCCTTGTTCCGACAAATTATGGTGGAAAAGGAGTGAGGCGATGCGGTACTAAAATGTCACATTGAGTTGTTTAGCAACAGACAACCAATCAAGTGCCTCAGTGTTTACCTAATTAGATATTAATGCCCTTTGTAAAGTTTTTTAATATTTTTAATAACTTAACAGGTAGGATAAGTTATTAGAAACTGAGAGCAATAACATTAATTGGATGAATAGCCTACAGCAAGTGATAGCCTATTCATCTAATCAATGTTATTGACATATTCAAAAAGTAAAAAAAAGCTGAAATGTTGAAACCTATGACTGTTAACCCACGATAAAGCATGAACAGCAGGGACAGCACATTTTTGTCATTTTGACAGCTGTGGTTAATAAGTTCTAGTGTGGTATTTGTGAAAATTGCCGTCAGAAAAGACTATCAGATGAGAAAACAGAAGTTTGAGAACTCACTTGTCATACTCGGCGTTGTCCTTGTCACATCGCGCGTCCTTGTGTTTCTGCCAGTCTTTGCCATGTTTGCAGGTGGTGAGGAGAACTACATCCTCCGCGTTATGAACATGATATAAGGCATTCCTCGTGTCCGAGCCGATGCCAGTCAAATAGCGTTTCCCCTTAAATACCAACATATACTTTCTAAAAGGTGGAATGGTGTTGTATTTCAAGTACCCCCTGTCCCCACCGGTCCTTGGGTGCTCCTTGGAGAACAAGGGGATGGATACGTCAAAGTTGGGTCTGAAGTTCTCCGTGCTGATGCTCGCTTTGGCCAGCATGGCCTGACCGATGTCAAAGCCCAAGTCTTCCGTGTAGTCGGGCCACGTTCCAGAATACAAATTAAATATGAGGTGATTTCTACCATTGTTCCACAGAGGCAAGCTCTGCACCTTAGTTTTGAGATTGTGCACGTACTGTGGCGATAACTGGTCTCGGTCAAGAGTGTCCAAGCTCAGGACGAACAGACACGCTTGACCAGGGTCAGAAGTGTAAAACCTAGAGCCCTCGATGGTGGATAAAATGTTCTGGTAACTTTCCGAGATCTTCTCGCCCTTCTGCTGCGGGTACACGTACACTTTGAATCCGTTCCTCTGACATAAGGAGAAATCGAAGCATGATTGCATGCGACACCTTTTGCCCTTGTAAACGCTCGAGTTAACGTCTCTCTTCTGCCTGGGCGATATGTGCACGTTATATTCCTCCGTGTCCGAATGGTCCCACGGGCTGAAGTGTTGTAAGGGATCCGAGAAGTGTGGCCACGGCTGCTCGGGACGACTATATCCATGCCGGCTCCTGGACCCTGTGGCCGCCGGACCCGGGACCCCTCCTCCTCCTCCAAAGTAAAAGAGCAGAACTAGAAAGGCGCCAGTCAAGAGCGAGATCAGATATCGTTTTTTGGCCTGCATGTGTCCTGAAGGCCAGATCGCGATGTTTGCAAATAAATCTCAAGCGGTTGGAAGTTTGTCTCTCAACACCACCTCCTCCAGCTATTGTACTGCTCCGCCATCTTCCAGTCTGCGAGGATTTACAACTCACGTCTTCCCTCTTCAGATTCCGATCACCGAACAGCAAGCGATTGATCCAGCGCATGTGGGCGATTTTACATCGGGTTCCGCGCTCTCCCTCGTCTGTCTAGTAGCAACATTTCACAGGGCAGCCGTAACAGTAACCATACCTGTTAAGATCATCATAAACATACAATCAGGTATGCTTACTCACTGACTTAGTTTTCCCCCGGTGGAGTAATGCAAATGCAACGTTTGTTGATAGGACACGCGCTAGATAAATGCGTCGCACGGTCCGACTCGCGCTGGAGAGTTGCGGCGGCACTGACTCGTGGAGTTTGTCTTTGGCGAGCAGCGGGTCCCACTGGAAAATTTGTAAAGTCGTTAATAATACAACGACCGAGGTTTATCTCCGATGCCGTGGCGTTTCCGAACCACACGTCCAGACTAAACTAAAGCCCACCGCTCGCAGAATAACTCCATTCACCTCCGAAACAATAATATAGACGGGGCAGTTCACCGGAACGACGGTAACCTTACGAATCCCTGCATTTCTCTTATCCCTGCGCTCTCCGTGGACCTTCACACACACAAGTAGTAGATGTCCTCTTCATCGGGACACCGGCTCTGGAAAGCGGCGTTTCCCTTTTGGCGAAAACACGAGTACAGTGAGCGAGTTTCACAGGATGTTTCCTTAACAAATAAAATCAACTGAGTTCCTTGATCCGCGAGCCCAATCACCTATTGCTCAGTTGTTCCGATTGTTACTGTGTTACATTCCAATCCCGACACTACGCCAGTGTGCGTGACGACCCATCATGGTGCATCGTGCGTTTTCATTGGACAGAAGAGCCGGATGGGGCGGGGCATCGACAGCACCCATTCATTCCCAGTGCTGAGCATCTCACTGAATGTGGATGGACTTCTAACCACTGCACATTAAAAGTTGACAAACTTTTTAACGTAGATGTTTTCTTTTAACTCAACTTTCACTGAATAATTTTGCTATATAATAACATTTTTAGGCCAGAGCAAGATAAGTTCTTCTAAACATAGATAGACACTTATTTAATTTGCATTGAAACATAAATGTAAATTATATTGAAGGACAGTGGGAGGGGTGGGATTATTTTTCCTTATATTTCTCTCTAGTTTCCCTCTTCCTATAATAATAATAATACTTTTTAATTTATTATTGTTTTTGATATTTGATATTTGTCTTAATTGGTTATGATGGTGATGATGATGTTATTAGAGTAAATAAATAAATAAAAACTGCCATGGCAATATTGCAAAAGTGTATATAGTACTTGAAACAGAAAATAGAGCAAATAAATATACTGAAATAAAGTAAGTAAAATTAATGGGAACATTAAAGATGGGGCAGGTAGATAAATAAATAAAACAGAATACAGACAGAATAGTGGAAATTACATTTATTCATATAGCAGACGCTTTTATCCAAAGCGACTTACAAATTGATTTACATATAATATATGTATAAATATAACGTATTACCACAGAGAGTAATGGATCAACCAGTATGGTAATAAATGATCATAACTTTTTGTGCCGGTTGATATGATGGTGTTGTACTTCCCACTGTCCCCGGCTTAATAAAATGTGTTTTTAACAGTTTAGATATCTTGGAAAATCGTTTGATATTGTATATGATAATTAATTATTAAAAATAACTATTGATCATCAATCACTGACAGCTAGGCCCCGTTTGTAACTATTGCTATTGCTGAACAAATGATTTATTTGTTGTTTATTTAACCAATAATTGAAAGAAGAGAGCTGGATTACCCAAGGGATTTGCTTTTGTATCTAACAGAAGATAAGAAGCCCAGCTCTATAGCACTTCCTCTTCTCACAGCCTCTCCCAGCTTGTGATAAAAAGCCCCAAATTTGGGCCGCTGTAAACAAATACCCGTGTCTGGATGGGGTAAGCTGTGAGTTCAGAGAGTTCTAAGCCCTGGGAAAGACAAAACACCCTTTGAGAGTTCTCTACCCTCCACTGTTCCAAGATCTGATAAAGCTGCTTGAGCTGATGTAACACACTGCATTCCCTGAGTATTCTGGTAGGGCCGGGCACAGTGATATGGAG
>CM041793.1:34432769-34500087 GCA_023376895.1 Aspiorhynchus laticeps
TATGATGCGATTTCAAGTTGTCCTTTCTCTTTGGAGTGTTACAAGCTGATTGTGCATAGATAAGATCCCTGAAGTTGCAAAGACTAAAGTCTCAAAACCAAAGAGATATTCTTTATCAAAGTTAAGACTCTGCCACGCCCCCTAAAACACCTCATTCAAACACGCCCCCACATGTCTACGTCACAATGTGGAAATATTTGCATAATGCCGCCCAAATGTTCATGCAAAGAAAGAAGGCTGGTTTCAGTAACCGCAGTAGTGTTGATGCAGCCGTGTCAGGGAGAAGCTGTGTGTTTCAAGGTGAAAGCAAAAGCACTTTATTTGGCCTTCTGAAAGTAGATGCATTTAGGAATCATTAAGATTACTTACAACAGAACAGCACAACCCAGATGTTATCAAAACGCATTTTATGGAAGACAGTTTCGTGAACCAAGGAGAGGAGGTAATTCTGACTTTGCTATGACAATCTGGCGCTTCTGAATCAGCGACTGTTATTAGTTTAAGTATTTACTATTGACTGTTCAAAATCAAATGCAGAGTTTTGCGCGTTGTGTGTGTGTGTGTGTGTGCGTGAGAGAAGGAGAGAGAGATAGGGTCACAGCGCAGTGTTTTGTGTGTGTGTGTGTGTGTGTGTGTGTGCTCACATGTGTGAGAGAGGGAGACACGGTCACATCACAACCGCAGCTTGTGTGCAAACAGCGTTTGAGAGAGGCGGGGCATAGAGGACCTACAATAATGTACAGTATTTGAAAAAATAATGTGTTTTTTGAATATTAAAGCATGTAAACATATTCTGTTACACTAAATACACAAAATAATGATCTTTAAAAAAGTATCATATGACCCCTTTAACATGCCCTAACGTACTAAGACACTGGTAGTACAAGATCAAATTCAATGTACACCTTATTGATGATGCATATTATATACAGGAAAGCAGATGAGCCCAGAATATGAACACAGAGTGTTAAATTTCACATTAAGCAAATTGTTTTCCATGGGAAAATGCTTAATGTGAAACTTTGTATGTTCCATTCATATTCTTCATATGCTTGCCTGTATATAATATGTTTTATTAATAAGATGTATACTGAATTTGGCCCTGTCTTAATGCAATAAGCCACAGTAAGCATTTTTCATATGGTTTTCACGCGGGACCATATTTAGCGCATTGTGCTCATATTCTGGGAACAGCTTGTATACTACATACAAGCTCTGAACAGACTGAATCATCAATAAGGTGTACATTGAATCTGGTGTTTTGAGATCACTGTCTTAGACCACTCGTACTCAGTAAAAATAGCTGGCGGGTAGCACAGCAAAGACTTGTTTTGCCCCCTCCAGGCTGGCCTTCCTATGAGGATGTGGTGTCAAGTGAAAACTATGAATTGGAGTGACAAAACCAGACAAATAAAACTCTATGAATGACAGCGTCCATATATGTGTTATATAATAGCTTTGTGTGATAAAAAGATAAAAATTTAAGCAACTTACAGATATGAATGCTTTGGAAATAACTTTCCATTGCTCTTGCTTTAAGCTATCAAACAACCCAATCAATGTTGTTTTACAACTTGCTCTTTGCTAACATGATTCTGTCATTCCTAGTCCCAGCTGGCGCAGAACAACACTGTGCCAGGCCTGATACCCATGGGGCAAAGCTGAGCCCGGGGCTGAGACTGCTTCCAGCTGCCCCCCCGGACTCTCCAAGATCATCCTCCTGCTCTCTCTCCAAACACAGACACATCACTAAAATGGGCATGGCATCCAGCCCACACATGTACTAGCTGTCACAACACGACAGGAGCATTAACAATCTGACACATCCAAACACACCATCATCAATCTCAAGGGTCCCACTCCAGACGCAAAACAGAATAGCTTCTTTTCCAAAAGGGTCTTCCAGGACCAAAATGCATCCTTAAGGAATCAAGTATAAACAAGTATAAAATTGATGTGAGATGCTTGGTGGTTTTGCTTGGGAAAGAGAGAAATGTCATTCACAAAACAGCAGCCAGTTGGTGAAAATACATAAATGCAAAAAATGTCATGTCGGAAATAAATTAAAATAAAACAAACATTAACTAACTCTATGCTAAAGCTAGTCAGTTAGTCTACATTGTGAATCAAACAACTGCTTTAACACTTTTTGTTTTTAATAAGCCATCACAGAAACACACACCTTACCTTCATGTGCAAGTGAAATTAAGCGCTGAAAATGTGTAACATACCTCTTTTCTATTTAAATCAGGCTCAAAAAACAAAAACAATGCAAACTGTGCATGCAGACAAAATGGTATGCAGTTCATTCAGTCATCATCCAATTACAATATGAGACGCAAAGAGCTACACAATGAGCACTGACATGAATACTTATGCTCCTATTTACTTTCTTAACACTGTTCCTGATCTTATCGTCAATGATTAATGCCTGCTACTCCAAAGGAAAAAATGGTTTGGCCTTGTAATTTTTAATCAAAATTTAATAACTTGCTCATCCTCTCAGATGACCTTTCCTTTTCCTCTTAGGTCACTTTGGATAATGTTAGGCATTTGGGGAAATGCTGCATCACACAGCCATCTGCTTAGCCCACAGTTGTATATTGTATGCATTTTTATCTATATTTATTGTTTCTTCTAGGGTCTCTAAGATTTTTTGAAAGAAATTAATAGTTTTATTCACCAAGGACACATTACACTGATTAAATGTGAAAGTAAAGGCATTTATTATCTTATAAAAGATTTCTGTTTCAAATAAATCCTGCTCTTTGAACTTTCCATTCTTCAAAGAACCCTGAAAAAAATAAAACAATAAATAAAAAATACAAATTCCACCGAAACACATCTGTTTTCAACAATGATAATAATATAAAATGTTTCTTGAGGACCAGTGATGAATATATTGTTAAATGTTTCTGCACTGTGGCTCTGGAGAATTTTTTTCTCACCATAAAAACCATATATATGGTTCATATATAAAAATCATACGACTATTTCCCCCTCACATTTAGCATTTAAGTTTCCTGTTTTAAGTTATATACCTCAGATGTCTCATGACATTCTGACTTTATTTTGATGTTTGTTTCCAATTAACCTGATATGGGAAAAGAGAAAGGAATCTATGCTTAGTGCTTTTGTTTTAGTAACCGAACTCCCAAGCAGTGAAGGCACTTTAATTTCAGCACGCTATTGGATACAAGTGTGGGAAAAACATGCAATTTCTTGTGTTTATGACTGGCAAGAGGCCAGAAATGTCACAACTGCACAAACCTGTCTCAAGATATAGGAAATAAAAAGAAACAGAAAAAGAAAGAGGCAGGGTGTGCCAGTGATGACACACCAGATCTTTGTTCCAGAACACCTGTTCCTAACATTCCCACACACACACACACACACACATTCCCCCCCACACACACACACATCCCCCCCCCCACACACACACAATTCCCAGCATTTCAGAAGCCGATGACTCACACGTGTCCTCACAGAGGAATCTCCAGCAGAAAATCACTCATGATTGCACAAGAAGATCATTAACAGGAAAAGTTGTGAAACAAGACGATGACGGGGTAGGAACGCTGGAACTGTGGGTTGTTGAGACAGTGCTTAGTTAGCAACATAAATACGTTCATGACCTATCGTCCATTATGTCAAAACCTTTTTCATTGAAATGCATTTTTTTAGGCATTTCCAGAAAAAAATACATTTAAAAAATAAAGCTAATGGTACATCTCCATTTGAAAACGTGAATGAATTCTACACACTATGTACCTATACTTTTTTTTTTGTTATCAATTTTTTTATTTTATTTTTTCACACACAACACAACATAATATCCAAAATACAACAAAACAAAACAACAGACACATACTCAACATCTCAAGGTCCAATCAAAAGGGAGGGGGAGAGGGAAGGACAAGAACACAAAAGTTACTCCTTTATATAATCACGTATATTCAACAAAAAACACTGCCAAGCATCAATGGTCGAAGGCCTGGCCCCACCGACTCGCGCCGTTGTACATTCACATGACACAATTTGCAGGAGGCTACGGATCCAATATGTTTTTCTACACATGTGCGGTGTAAACCAGTTCTGGATTATTGTCTTCTTCACAGCTGTAAAACCAGCAAACAATATTCTCTTTTGCATTGAACTAATACAGGGACCAGAATCATCATTAAGAAAACACAAACTTGGGTTAACAGACCAATCAATTCGCAGTAATGATGACAAAACCAGGTTTACATGTGTCCATAGACTGATGATGACAGGACATTCCCAAAACATATGCAGAAAAGTGCCTGATGATGCAGTGTTACATATATGGCAGTTCAAATTTGACTGCAGTTTCATTTTAAATCTTTTGTAAGGAGTTTTGTATGCTCTATGAATGACTTTGAAGTGAATAAGACGATGAGCCAGATTTTTAGATGTTAGGCTGAGATTAGACCACACTCTCTCCCAGTCGACAGATAAATTAAGGTCAGATAGTTCCCTATTCCAAATAGTTTTAATAGAAAGAGGTTTTGTAATACAATCAATAATTTTATTATATATTAAGGAAACAGATGGCCGACCAGCAGATGGTGCAATCCAGTCCCGCATAGGATGAGAGGAAATGGAAGAAGACCAAGGAACGCCATACGCTTTGAGAGCAGAACGTAATTGAAGAAAAACAAAATATGCAGATGCTGGTAGACAAAATTTGGTTCGTAATGTCTGAAATGAACAGAGGCCCTGGTTATCATATATATCATAGTGATAAAACATGTATAGCCTGAATGCACTGTAAGTCGCTTTGGATAAAAGCGTCTGCTAAATGCATAAATGTAAATGTAAATATATCACCGCACGTGTTTACACCCAAAGTAGACCAAGAGGGTTGGACAAATGGACGATTTCCACATACAAAATTAAAATTGTGCCACAAAGGTGTACTGTTACAGAACTTGAAGGGTCCACCTATCCGACGTTCAACCGTTTTCAAGATTTTAATAGAGTTAGCCACAACCGGACCAAATTTATAATTATCCCCTTTTTTTCCTGTGCCAGTAAATAAAATATCTTGAAGTCTATTTGGTTTAAACTTGTCAGCTTCAATCACCCTCCATGAAACTGTAGATTGAGGATCTACCCAATTATGAAGAGCCTTAAGCTGGAACGACCAATAATATAATTCAAAATTTGGTACAGCCAGTCCTCCTGCGCTATTAGGATGTTGTAATGTGGTAAGTTTAATTCTGGGACATTTATCATTCCAGATAAACTTAGAAATTATGGAGTTGATCTCCTTAAAGTAACCTGGAGGGGGAGAAAGTAGTAGTAGTAGTAGCCCTTTATTTTTTCTTGCTCCCCGTCCTCGCCCTTTTTTCCCTCCCTGCCTGCTCTCTTGTCTCGTATCGTAATACTTGAGGAGCCTGAGTTGAGTTGAGTTGATCTCCTTAAAGTAACCTGGAGGGGGAGAAAGTAGTAGTAGTAGTAGCCCTTTATTGTCACTAGTCACAAGTACCAGCGAAATTAGCCATCAACCTGTCCATACATACATACATACAATATGACAAGGGGGTAGACAGGACAGGAAGACAGGGAATTGAAGAAATATACAGCATACATAAGGAGAGAGAGGAGAAAAAAAAACAACCCCCAGACTATGCTCCTTTTGGGAGTACAGTGTGAGAACAGGAAAAAAACACCTCAGCAACAAAAAGCACATAATCACAACATAGACACACGACTTTGCAACAGGGGAGGTAATCCAGCTCTGGCAAGCAGCCATCCAGGTCCTGCAGCCGAGTTTAGCGCTGGTCCCAGACCCGCTTGTCAGGCTGGCGGTTCAAAGCGACGGAGGCGTGGGATCGGGATTGGGGGAAGTGAATGCATATGTGTGTGTGTATTTTGTAATAGTTTGTAATCAGTATGTGTGTGTATGTGTAATCAGCAATGTGTGTGTGTATCTGTATCAGTATGTGTGTATTTGTGTGTATGTGTAATCAGCAGGTGTCTGAGGAATGGGGGAGGAACGCAGAGAGCGTCTCCCTGCAGTGCTTCTCAGGGAAGATTTACCAACAGCGGCCTTGGCCAAGGCCAGTGCTGGTAGAGGGGAGCCGGAAGAGATAAGATTGAGCTTGTTTAGTCTTAGGGCGAGTAAACGCATTCCAATTCCACGGCTACTCTTATTGTTCATTCTGGTCTCCGTCAGTTTTTCTTTGCAAAGCCGTGAGCTTTTCCGTGATAGAATCCATATTGTGGTTAATAGTCTCAGTCTCAATGCTGACCGCTCTTCCCACTGCTTCAATCATGACGGGCAGCCTTGTGAGGCTTTGAACAGCTGTTCCCGTTTTCTTAATTCTTCGATAACCCAGGGCAAAGCCTAATCCAATCAGCAGAAGACCTGTTATCATGGTTCCGAATAGATAGATATCTTCGATGTCCTCCACGGAAAGAGCCGCTAAACACACGACACGCCATCTGTCCCACGCGTCCATCGTGTAGCCAGCGGGGTACGTTCCGTCAGGGCAATCAGGCTCCTCAGAACCCGAGCTTCTCGTCGAGAAGATGGTGTCAATTGCGTTGAGAGACCAGTTGATCAAATCCATGATTTTTCCAGTTTTGAGGTTTTGAGGAGCAATGCAGAGATAGTCTCTCAAGTATTACGATACGAGACAAGAGAGCAGGCAGGGAGGGAAAAAAAGGGCGAGGACGGGGAGCAAGAAAAAATGCGACTGCCTCCGTTGAGAGCCAAAGAAGAAGCCAAAGTGGTAGCATAGAGAAAAAAAAATTAAATCGAGGTAACAAATACATCTTAACAGTGGAGATTCTTCCTTGGAGAGAGACTTTAAGATTCTTCCATCTTAGAATGTCATTTTTGACCTTAACTAAAATGTTATTAAAATTGTCTCTGGCAATCTTATGAATGTTTTTATATATGGTAAAGCCCAAATAGATGAAAGATTTCTTAATAGGGATAAATGAGGGAATAGAAAAATTAACCTTAACATTGTTAATTGGCATTAAAGCAGATTTGCTCCAATTTATTTTATATCCTGATAGGCTACTAAAATTATCAAATTCCTTAATTACACTAGAGACTGAAACATCAAAGTGGTCTAAATATAGAATAATATCATCAGCGTATAATGAAATACTATGATTATGGTCATGAATCTTAATCGATATTTCAGATTCCCTGATGGCTTGTGCTAAGGGTTCAAGAGATAGACAAAACAATAAGGGGGAAAGTGGACACCCCTGCCTCGTTCCCCGCTGTAAAGGGAATGAGGGGGAAATAATATTACCAGTTATGACTGATGCTGCAGTTGAGTGGTATAATGTCTTAATCATAGAAATGAAGTGTTCACCGAAGCCGAAAAATTGCAGAACTACCCACATATAATTCCACTCTAGCCTGTCAAAGGCTTTTTCTGCATCAAGTGAAAAGACCGCACAAGGGGTTGGGTGGGAGTCCGAAAAGTCAAGAATATGAAGGAGTCGATGCATATTGTCAGATGCATTGCACCCCTTGATGAAACCAGTTTGGTCCTCCTTGATCAGACTGTGAATTACCTTCTCCATACGAGAAGCAAAAACTTTAGCATAGATTTTTACATCACATGGGATAAGCGAAATCGGTCTATAGCTGGAACAATCTAATGGATCTTTCCCTTTTTTAAGAAGTAATGAAATCAGTGATGTTTTTTGATCTCTATGAAATACCCCATGTTCAATTGCAAAATTAAATGAGTTAAGCATAAGTATCCCTACCATATCCCAAATTTCTAAATATAATTCAGGGGGGAGACCATCTAGACCCGGCGATTTGCCCTTTTGAAGGCTTTTTAGAGAGACGTGAAGTTCCTCCAAACTTAATGGGGCCTCCAAAGATTCTTTATCCATCTGTGAGATCCGAGGCGGTTCCAATTTATCTAAATACTGCTTACAAATTGGTTCATCAAAATCTGTTTCGGCTTTATACAGATTTGTGTAAAAACCTTTAAATATGTCATTAATTGCCACAGGGTTCGTGGTGACCTGATCATCTGATGATTTTATTGCGCTAATATATGCCTTAGACTCGCATTCTTTCAACCTAAGGGCCAATAAATGACTAGGTCTCTCTGATTCAAAATAATATTTTTGTCTAGTCCTATGTAAAATAAATTCTGCCTTTGAGTGTGAAAGTAAATCATATTCTTCTTTTAAAGAGGACAGCTGTGTAGCCTGTTGCTCAGTAAAATGTTGTTTTTGTAGGTTTTGTAATGATTGGATTTTATTTTCTAATTGTGTAAACTGGTGAGTTTTCGCTTTGGCAAGAGTAGAAGAGAAAGATATACAGAAACCTCGTATAGCACACTTAGTCGTTTCCCACAGTATTTGAGGATCCACATCAGAGGGCATATTAATTTCAAGAAATTCCTTAATATATTCTTTTAGAGAGGTAATGAAAGTCTGATTACTTAATAATGATATGTTAAAGCGCCATCTAGGGGACTTGGCTTTAACATCGGAAAGAGGAACACTGCACAACACAGCAGAATGATCAGATAATACAATTGGTAATATAGAGATGGAGGAATTAGATGAAATTAAAGATGGGCTGAGAAATATGTAGTCTATCCTAGAGAAATTCTTGCGTCTATTAGAAAAAAAAGTGAAGTCCTTAGCTTTAGTATTCTGAATTCTCCATAGATCGATTAAGTTAAGCTCAGTGATAAATTTATTCAATAATTTAGAGGATGGATTGTCTGTTGTATCATATTGAGATTTATCTAAAGCAGGATTTATGACAGCATTAAAATCACCACCCACCACTAGAGGGCAATCAATCTCCTCAAGTAAAGTTTTGGAAATCTGTGTAAGAAATGCACTGTCTGTCTCATTCTGACCATAAATAGAGACCAATGCTAACCTATTATTATATATTTTGCATCGGATAAAAACAAATCTACCCTTCTCATCACTACCAAGGTGTTCAATCGTTAAATTTAACTTCCGGTTAACAAGGATAAGCACCCCCTTAGTTTTATTTTGAGCGCTAGAAAAAGCTGCTAATTTGTAATACTTATTCTGGAAACGTGCCACGTCAGATTGTTTTAAATGTGTCTCTTGTATTAAGGCACAGGAAATAGATTTACGGTGTAAATATTCTAACACACGGGTTCGTTTAACAGCAGAATTTAAACCATTCACATTCAGTGATAAAATATTTAGAGTATGCATTGAATATTCATAATCCCAAGATTGTACTCAATAGATGCAAAAAAAAAACAGAAGCACTTCCATTCTGTAAATAACACGTAAACACTGATGTGCATTTTAGATACCAAACCTCCTAGATGAAAAATCCCTTTAGAAATAAGGTAAAATAGATAAAAGTATAAATGTCTGCTGTAAAAAACAAAAACAACATAAAAATATGAACAACCGACAACCATAAACAAGGAACAACTCAGACCGCACATTACCGAGAACATAGGTCTGACTGAGCAACAAAAAACAGTGATAATTCGTGACCGATCCACTCCAACGCAAGACATGTCTCCCGAAAGGCTCACACAGCCAAAAAAAAAAATTTTTTTATTAATTAAACCTACTCTCCATTAGTCCCCTCCAAAAAAGAAAAATGGAGTGTCAGTCTTACCAGCAAAAAGATCGTTGTACCGGATAAATAAGGACAATATCCCAGTAGGAGAGAGGGGAGAAGAAAACGCAAAAATAGGTTCAGCAAGCGTCCATGCTCATCCTGCCATCATCCCCTCCTGGGCAGCTAGGACCGAGTCCATCCCGGCAAACAGCGGCTGCTGCTCCCCCGTCGTCCCCCCGCAGAGCTGCGGCATACGACTTCTGCTGAGACATGGAGCTGATAAAATCCTCCGCTTTCTGAGGGGAATCGTAGCTTCTCTGTTCCCCTTTGTGCCGTAGCTTAATTACCACCGGATAGATGAGGAAGGGCTGGAGACCAAGCGCTGTCATCTTCTTCAAAACCGGACCAAATGCCTTTCTCCTGATCACTGTAGCAGGACTAAAGTCAGGAAAAAATAGCAGTGTGACATTGTTCTGTGCGCACTTCACCGGATAAGCCTGCCGAGCACCCTTCAGGATATCTGATCTGTCATGCCATCTCAGTACACGGAAGATGAGCGTGCGCGGCCGATCGGAGCCCCTCCCTCCGTCATACACGCGATGCGCCCGATCAATCTCAATGTCAAAGCCCCTCAAGGAAGGAATCCACTTGGAAAGATTAACTCTGAGGAAACCAGCTGCGTCGTTAACCTCCATCCCCTCTGGGAGCCCCACCAGCCTCACATTGTTCCTCCTACACCTGTCCTCCATATCTGTCATCTTCTCGGTGAGTCGCTCCAGCTGATCCTTTAAGTCCGTGACTGTTCTCTTATCTTCACGCGCCGCTGCCTGAACCGAATCAACGCGGTCACGTGTCTGCTTCGTCTCGGTAGCTATGGCCTCAAACTCCTCTCTTAGCTCTTTAACAGACTTATTGGTCGCTTGTATGTCCTCACGCAGTTTGCGCAATGCTGGAATCAGCACAGAGTCCATCGCATCTCTCACTGCCGAATTCACAACCGAATTCAAAGTGCTTTGCTGCTCTTTAAATGCTAGTTCAATGCGGTTAGCAATAGCATTGCCGAGGTCTTCACTGGAGATGGCTGAATCTCTGAATTTTTTCTTCATTGGCGATTGCTCAATCTCTCTTTTCCGATCTCCTTTGTCTGCCTTAGCACTCATGATGGGTCCAATGCAGAGTGGTTCAAATTTTACTGACAGGATCGTAAAATATGTGGCAAAGTGAGCGGAGCGAAAGACTAAGCCTGCATCACCGTCGAGGGGTCACGTGATCCTCCTATGTACCTATACTTGACAGTTCACTTACATTTTTTTTTTTATTATTATTTACTTAATAATTTTAAGGCAAGAGGTTTCCTAAAAAAATTTAAGTTAAGTCAACTTATCACCTTTTTACAGTGTAGGAACGTCCACACAGAGGACAAAACAAGGCTTTCCTCTGCTGATTGCCAGTTATTATTTTACCAAGTTTAAACCAAGTCAGTGATATTAAAAAAACCTAATTCATTATACACATCATTGATAATGCATAATGTATAAAGGTAAGCGGATGTGTCCATATAAATGCAACTAGCTAACTTTCACATTAAGCTTTTTCCCATAGAAAACCATTATAAAGAAAAAGCTTAATGTTGAATTTAATGTGTTGCTTACATATTCTGGGTTCATCTGCTTTCTTGTATGCATCATAAATAAGGTGTATATTACGGTGGCCGAGAGAGCTCAACGGGCTGCAAATAGAAAAAAAAAACACCTGCAAATTAAGAAAACAACTTCATCAATTTGACATCACACGCGCTGCAAATGCTCTCAACACAGCCAAATAAAGAAACGCACTGCAAATAAAATTCTTTATTTGGTTGTGTTGTGAGCATTTGCAGCACCTGCTGTCAAACTGATGAAGATGTTTTCTTGATTTGCAGGTGCTTTTTCTATGTGCATGTGTTTTCTGAAGTTGCAGCGCGTTGAGCTCTCTCGGTCACCGTAGTACAGAGATGGGCACTCGAGTTAGTGACTCAGGTCACATTTTTATAGACTTCAGACTTGACTTCAGATTTGACCTGAAACAAATGACTTGACTTGACTCGACTCGAGGAAAAGGACTCGTGAATATTTTAAAAGCAACTCGAGTCTTTTATCCTTAAATACTTATATAACTGATATTCAAAAGGCGAACCGCATCCGCACCCCAGCATCCATCCGGACCGCGAGCCGTAGCAGCACCATTTCAAGTGAGCAGCACGTCAAAACAGCGGCGCAGATCACATAACAAGCGCTCAGGGTCGTTTATATGGCAAATATCTTTCAGTGTTATATCCTCTAGCAGGGGCGAACTAGGGCCAAAAGTGGCCCTGGACTTTTTGGCACAGAGCGGCTCACCAAACCCGGTCCACAACACATCGCACCACACCATAAATGAGTGGCATACTTTCTGGTGTATATGGCAAATAGTAAATCATTTTAAAGAATTGTTACGAGGGACAGTTTAATATCACTAAAGTTAAATACCTATATAATCAGTCAATATGACACAATGCTCTGGTATCATATAGAAGACTTGAATAGTGCAGAATGCAGACTATTTTTATGGTGCCTTTCTACTGGTCATATACAGTATTTGTCCTCTTGCAGGAGCTTGCCATCTATCATTTTAAGGAATAGAGCTCCAATTTTTTATTTATTTTTTATGTGGAAAAGAGTATACAAATTATTTTGATGATGAAAAATACAGTAAACAGTACTGTGGAATATATAATGTTACAATTTAAAATAGCTCTCTTTTATGCGAATATACAGGTGCATCTCAATAAATTAGAATGTCGTGGAAAAGTTAATTTATTTCAGTAATTCAACTCAAATTGTGAAACTCGTGTATTAAATAAATTTAATGCACACAGACTGAAGTAGTTTAAGTCTTTGGTTCTTTTAATTGTGATGATTTAGGCTCACATTTAACAAAAACCCACCAATTCACTATCTCAACAAATTAGAATACTTCATAAGACCAATAAAAAAAATGTTTTAGTGAATTGTTGGCCTTCTGGAAAGTATGTTCATTTACTGTAAATGTACTCAATACTTGGTAGGGGCTCCTTTTGCTTTAATTACTGCCTCAATTCGGCGTGGCATGGAGGTGATCAGTTTGTGGCACTGCTGAGGTGGTATGGAAGCCCAGGTTTCTTTGACAGTGGCCTTCAGGTCATCTGCATTGTTGGGTCTGGTGTCTCTCAACCTTCCTCTTGACAATACCCCATATATTCTCTATGGGGTTCAGGTCAGGCGAGTTTGCTGGTCAATCAAGCACAGTAACACCATGGTCATTGAACCAGCTTTTGGTACCTTTGGCAGTGTGGGCAGGTGCCAAGTCCTGCTGGAAAATGAATCGGCATCTCCATAAAGCTTGTCAGCAGAAGGAAGCATGAAGTGCTCTAAAATTTCCTGGTAGATGGCTACGTTGACTGTGGACTTCAGAAAACACAGTGGACCAACACCAGCAAATGACATGGCAGCCCAAATCATCACTGACTGTGGAAACTTCACACTGGACTTCAAGCGACATGGATTCTGTGCCTCTCCACTCTTCCTCCAGACTCTGGGACCTTGATTTCCAAATGAAATGCAAAATTTACTTTCATCTGAAAAGAGGACTTTGGACCACTGAGCAACAGTCCAGATCTTTTTCTCCTTAGCCCAGGTAAGATGCTTCTGACGTTGTCTCTGGTTCAGAAGTGGCTTGGTAGCCCTTTTCCTGAAGACGTCTGAGCATGACTCTTGATGCACTGACTCCAGCTTCAGTCCACTCCTTGTGGAGCTCTCCCAAGTGTTTGAATCAGCTTTGCTTGACTGTATTATCAAGCTTGCGGTCATCCCTGTTGCTTGTGCACCTTTTCCTACCCAAATTCTTCCTTCCAGTCAACTTTGCATTTAATATGCTTTGATACAGCACTCTGTAAACAGCCACACCTTTCAGTAATGACCTTCTGTGACATACCCTCTTTGTGGAGGGTGTCAATGTTCGTCTTCTGGATCATTGCCAAGTCAGCAGTCTTCCCCATTATTGTGGTTTCAAAGAACAAGAGATACCCAGAATGTATACTGTATGGATGGTCATTTATTGAAACTCAAATGTAAATATTCTAATATTTTGAGATACTGATTTTTGACTTTCAAGAGCTGTAAGCTCTAATCATCAAAATTAAAACAAAAAAAACTTTTGAAATGTTTACTTTACATGTAATGAATCTAAAATATATGAAAGATTCACTTTTTGAAATAAGTTACAAGAAAAAAAATAAAAACTTTTTCACGACATTCTAATTTATTGAGATGCACCTGTATATGGATGGCAAACTTGCAGTTTGTTCACATATCTTTGTTATTCCCCTTTTGAGAGGTGATCTAAATATCTGTGGCTTAAATAATTGACAGGCCTGCATTGCAGTTATGTATTTTTGCCCTCCAGGTCTCTGTGCCAGTCATATGACTGAAAACTATGAATTTGTATGCTGACTGCTAGTTTTTGTACTAACATATACAGTACTAGAGTATAAGGAAGTAGAAACAGTAGAGACAGTTAATTCACAAGCATTTTCTTGCAAATTCTCATGGGACTAAACAAACACTTACTGGCTACCTATAATTAGAGGCAAAAGTTCCAATCTTCACCACAATGGTAATCCATAACAGTAACTCTTCTAAAAACCCAACACAAACACAAAAGGTCTCCCCTATTCCCTTCTCACAAAAATACATAAAATTAGATTTAATATCAACACTTGCTCACCCCATCGAGTCACAACCAAAGCATGATTGGTTGCATGCAAAGAATTGCAAATGGCAAGCAATAAAATGATTTATGCTTCAACAAAAATGGATTAAGTAAACGTACATTATACAAATTTAAGTGTATTGAACATAATGAACTTAAGTTGTGACAAAATGATCAAGAATTATTGCATTAGCTCATTTTAATTAATTAAAATAAGTAGCAAAAATATTTTTTGTGCACTAATGATTTCAGCAGAAATGCAAAAAGCAGAACTGAAGACATAAATAGAGCATAATTTTTACTCAGAAGCTGCTAGCAAAGCAGATTTAAACACAATCAAACTTCCTCGGTCAAATTATGGTTTTCCAAAAAAATAATATTCGTTCCGTCAAACTAAGTCATTGTCTGGCTGGTCTTCTGTGTGCTGAGAGTCTGTATTGTGCCCTTTTGTGGTGCAACTGTGCAAGAAGTCTTCTTGGTGTTTGTTTTGGTGTGTGTGAATGATAAAGACACACTGTGTCAGCATGAAAGAATCGCAGTAGCTGTTACGCGTTGGTCGAGGGAGTGAAAAAGGGATGAAGTGTGAAAGAGAGAGCAAGACACAGAAAATAATGAGAATGCAGAGAGAGTGAATGGGGCAGGAAAGTGAACAGGACATCATTAGTGACCAGTGCAAAGCTTTAATGAGCAGGATCACTGTAGCCTTCCATCTGCACCGCTGCCTTATGGCTGGAGAAAGTGTTTGGCTGCCCACTGTGTCATTCTGACAAGGGCTGGGGTACCACCAGACATCCCCTCGGCTGGGCACTCTCTCTCTAGGCACAAAAACACACTTGCATAGCCACCTTTTTGTCTGAGAAGACACATACAGACTGCCAAAAGTGCATTTACGCATTGATCACATAAAGTTTTTTTTGCCTTGAGGCATGGAAGCCATGTGGCCCAGTGGTGTAGTCTACGTGATACGCAGGTATTCGTCATATACCCACCATGAAAGGTCAAGGAATTTCATATACCCACTTAAAAAGGCATGCGGACACGTAACAACATCGTTTTGTGACAGACCTTTGACACGTTCATTCATAAATTCACCCTGTGTTGCGAAGGGTGTTGCACAGACTTTTTGATAATCACGCTGTGTTTCTGTTGATGAAACAACTGTGTTTCTGTTGTTGTGCAACTCTAGTGCAGCATTGAGTGTGCAAGCTTGAAATTAACTAACGTGAATCACAAAAGGACATATGAAACGATTACACTCTTTCAGTGTTTTCGTAAGCCTGCCCCTGAAGCTGCTTCGGGTGACACTGAAACAGATGACAGGAACGTTAACATTATAGAAACTACAGAAAAGGAGCCAGATAAGGCTGATACTATCCTACGCGGTACAGAAAACGAGGCTGATGCTATCGTAGCGTTACCTGGCCTTATTATCGACTGTTTCTATGGGCCGCTATATATAAGAACAATGAGTGATTTCAATAAACAAAAACTTAATATTAAGTCACTTACATTGACTGACTATAACAGTATTGCCTGATTTTGCTCTATTTTGTCAACTAAAATAGTTTCAAACAAACTCACAACTGAGCCGCTGCACATCTCCATTCAAACACAGCTTTGTTTAGTTTACGAATGAAATTAATCTAGTGAGTCAATTCAATTACCCATTCCTAAAGACAGTCACATGCTTTGTTCCTGAACGAATCAGCCGTTCGAACAAATCAATTGAGTGAATGATTCAGTGATAAAATTAGTAACTTGGTGCCACCTAATGGCAGTTTTGGTTTCATTTTTAAAGTATCATTTCAGTTATTTAAATCATTGAATATTTCTATATTCAAAATGTTATATTTAAACATTAATCTCAACATGAATTTATGAAGTTGATTGCACTTGTGCCACCTCTGAGCCTCATTAAAAGTCTGTAAATACCTACAAGCCACTTTGTGTTCTTCTGTGTCACCTCTGTGTGGTGCAAATTAATTTTATTAATACTGATTTTATTTGATCGGTAACTTATTCTTCTTATTCCATTGTTTTAATTAGAAATTTTGAAAAAAGCTTATAAAAATACAATTTTGAATTTGACATAAAATATAACATACTTTGAATAAAGTAAAAAAAAAAATGCCCCTGTAAATCACTTTAAGGAGTCCAATACTACTTCGTAATGGGAAGGCTATTTTTTTGTTATTGTTCAGAAGGTGCTCCTGAACTTTTTTTCTGTGCTCCTATTTTTTATTTTTTTAAAAGAACAGCACAAGTGCTCCTAAAAAAATAAAAGTAAGCGTAGAGCCCTGTTTAGTGAGTGTGGTGGTGCTTATGAGAGGCTGCTCTGGGACGGGTGAATATGAGGCTGGGAGGGAAAATCACAGTATACTCACTACAAAAAAACTAGACTACTCCACTGTAGGCCTGGTGTGGCCTACAGCCTCAGACCAGTAATGCTCACTTCTGTCCTGAGATGAGTGTGTGTTGCTGCCTGCAACATCATGTCCATGATGGAATGCAGCTCTGGTATATCTGGTATCTAGATATTTGGATGCATTTATGCAAGTTACATTCAGAAATACATTTTATGAATGAATGAATGAATGACATTACAAGTCGGTTTCACACCGATTTTCAGATTGAAATCTGACAGTCTGACAGGCATTACAGTTTTTGCCCATTGCTTACACACTAAAACCGAATGCTTAGACCAAAGCCTCAATACCTAAACTTCTTATAGCATACCTTAAACACAGGGTAACCATAGCTTTAACACATCGTCAACTTTGCACTTTGTTTGCAATTCTATAACACACATATTGCGAAACACTACACACGGTTTCTTACATTAGACACTTTGTTCAAAAACGAAATCACCTGTTATCATTGGGAAAACACTCTGTTCAAATTGCAAAACTCATCTGGCAAGTGTAGGCACTTACATACACACCTGAAAACACTTGCACAGAAAACAGAACACCAATCGGTCTGAGCCTTAGCACTACAATAGGCCTCAGGTAAGCCATTTTAAGAACTTTGCAAGCATGGAGGCAAGTTTCTACTCCAGACTGTACCTACTGTATGTGTCACATGATTCTGTATTATATTACAGTATTACTGTACTAACTGTACTATACAAAAATGGGTAGTGCTGCGAAGTATATGTAAAGGAATACCATTGTGATGTTACAGTACTGTGTACAGTTTGAAAGTACAGTATGTGAAAAAGAACCTAACCAATGACATCTTGTGGTGGCATTTTCTACAGAATGGTTGGACGACCTCCTCAAGGTGGAAGGGAACAGCTCTTCACTCAACAACAAGAGCTTGCCATCATTGAAATGGTGCGAGAAAATAATGCAATCCGACTTTGTGAGTTGCAACAACGCATAATTGCAAATAGAAATGCATTCAGCAATATCAACAGGGTCAGCATTTCTACACTAAGTCGCATCCTACAGAAACATAACTTCAGAATGAAGCAGCTGTACAGGGTGCCATTTGAGAGGAACAGTGTCAGGGTCAAGGATCTGCGCCATGATTATGTGCAGGTATGTGTAACTTTACATACTATATATTGTGATGTGGGAATGAGGGTTTATGCTGCCACCTGCCTTGCCTGTAGCTTGTAGTTTTTGTCTATACTGACCCAACCCAGCCCCTACTTGTGTGAAAATACATTGTAGTTACTGTACTGTACTGTGTTTTCAGTAACACTATTCAATATTTTCTGTTACAGACAGTTCTGGATTTTGATGCCGGCGAACTGCCACATGAGTTCATCTATGTGGATGAGGCAGGCTTCAATCTGGCTAAAACCAGGCGTCGGGGCCGTAACGTAGTTGGACAAAGGGCTGTTGTAAATGTCCCTGGGCAGCGTGGGGGAAATATCACCTTGTGTGCTGCAATTAGTGTCCAAGGAGTCCTGCATCACCATGCCACTCTAGGTCCCTACAATACAGGACAGATCATTGCATTTCTAGATGCACTACATGCAGTTGTGAAGGACAGACCACAGCAGCCCAGGTTTGTTGTCATCTGGGATAATGTTAGTTTCCACCGGGCTGCTCTGGTCCGAGATTGGTTCAACAACCATAACCATTTCACACTTTTATACCTGCCCCCTTACATCCCCTTTCTAAATGCAATCAAGGAATTATTTTCAGCGTGGCGGTGGAAAGTATATGATCGGCAACCACACGCCCGCATGACTCTTCTGCAAGCAATGGAAGAGGCATGCGGAGACATTGAGGTGGGATCAATCCAAGGGTGGATTCGGCACACAAGGCGATATTTTCCCCGATGCCTAGCCCGCGAGGACATCGCCTGTGATGTTGACGAGGTCTTGTGGCCAGATCCGAACAGAAGGCGGGATCCATAAGCCACCCAGCCCCCAGCCCCCCACCACACACACACACACAAAACAAGTATATGTTTTTTTTCCCCAATAGCAATTTATCCAGTAATTGTTTTTGTTTTTTTTACTTTTGCTTTGCTAAATTTGATGATTTGTGATTCTATTTTTCTTTATTTCTGTAGAGCCCCTTTCACACAGAGATTCCGGAAAATACACGGGTAATGTGTTCCGGCATTTGTTCCCGGATCGTCAGATTTGCTGCATTCACACTGCCAGTGATTTTCCGGAATCTGTGCGTGCATTCACACACAACCCGTAAAGATCCCGTAAAGACACGTGACCTTTCATGTGACGTGTATAATGCGCGCTCACCATTTCACTAAACTGGAGAATGATTTCAGCTTCAGCGCGGATAGTGAGGAGCTCCCTGATCGCTGCTTCATTCTAGTTTACACATTTTTCGTCGTGTGAACGTTGATCTGCCTTCAAAACACCCGGTAAAACAGTCGAACGATAAAGTGCGTCATCACTACGACACACCCTTTACGGCATTGATCCGGCTTTTGTTCACACAGCGCTCGTTCCGGGACTGAACCGGCAATGTTACTAGGTCCCAACCCGGGATCAATCCCGGAATTAATCCCGGGACGTGTTTGCGTTCACACAGAAGGCAATCCGGCAATTTTCTGGCAATTTTCCGGGACCAACGTGCAGTGTGAATGGGGCTTAAGAATGTTTTTTTTTTTTGTAAAAACTCTTGTTTGATTACTGCAGAAATTCTACTTTTGCGTTTTACAGAAGAACGAGTCTGAGAAAATGACAATAAAAATAGAAACAAAGACTGCAGTGTTTTATATAAAGTCCATCAGTGTGTTGCTGGTGATATGAAAGAGTAATTCAAATGGTGCTTGTGTGTATGGTTTTGTTGCAAGAATTTCATTTTTAGAAAGGAGTGTTAAGTTTTGATTGCAGTGTTTCATTTTGGCATAGATGTGAGTTGTTAATCTCCAAGTGCTATGTCTGATTGGCTTGTGTGTAGAGTTTTGACATAATGAGCCAAATTCTCCAAAAAGTGTGTAAGCAATAGGCAAAAACTGTAACCTATTTTGCATATAAACACAAAAATTACTTACTTCACTTATTAATTTACTTACCTTTTGCACATTCTTCTGTTGTACATTCCTGTTCATTTGTATGTGATTAAGTATTTTATATACTGTCCATATGGAGCGGACCTGATTTACATTTCACTGTTGGTTATATATTCTCTATATAACGGTGTATATGACAAATACAATCTTGAATCTTAAATTAACATGAAAACATTGATTGATTGATTAGTGGTGGGTGCTAGTTAGAAATATTATCTACTTAAAATTAAATTATCTGTTCAAAAAACACATTATTTTTCAAATACTGTATTATTGTAGGTCCTCTATTCCCCGCCTCTCTAAAACGCTTCGTTTTCTACAAAGTCCCTCCTTCCGACAAGCGCAGTCTGCTCTGATTGGCCAACTGACCCAGAGCATTGTGATTGGCCGAACACCGCAAGCACTAGACGGAAATGTAACGCCCCTTACCATAATCGCTAGCTTCAGCTTTCAAAATGAAAGTAAGGACAGTTAATAATGTCCTTAGTTTTACCATCAGTTCAAGGCCGAAAGAGGAACAGTCGCTTGACAGACACAGTGATGATGCTCTTATGTGTTTGCACACAAGCCGCGATTAAGATAGCTGACGTGCTGTGATATGACCCTCTCTCTCTCTCTCTCTCTCTCTCTCTCTCACACACACACACACACACACACACGACGTGCAAAACTCAGCATTTGAAGAGTCAATAGTAAATACTTAAACTAATAACAGTCGCTGATTCAGAAGCGCCAGATTGTCATAGCAAAGTCAGAATTACCTCCTCTCCTAGGTTCATGAAACGGTCGTCCATAAAATGTGTTGTGATAACATCTGGGTTGTGCTGTTCTGTTGTAAGTAATCTTAATGATTCCTAAATGCATCTACTTTCTGAAGGCCAAATAAAGTGCTTTTACTTTCGCCTTGAAACACACAGCTTCTCCCTGACACGGCTGCATCAACACTACTGTGGTTACTGAAACCACGCTGCCTTTCTTTGCGTGAATGAGGTGTTTTAGGGGGCGTGGCAGAGTCTTAACTTTGATAAAGAATATCTCTTTGGTTTTGAGATTTTAGTCTTTGCAACTTCAGGGATCTTATCTATGCACAATCAGCTTGTAACACTCCAAAGAGAAAGGAAAACTTGAAATCTCATCATATGACCCCTTTAAGTTACAGTCTGATGACAAGAGGATTTAATGAGTGATCATGCAATGCCATCATGCAAAATAAAATAAAACTAAAATAAGAAGTAAAGATCAATCTAATGAAATGTATGTTTGTGCAAAAAATATTTTAGTGAAGAACTGATTTTATTTTAGTGTTTTTTTATTACTTTCTATTTATCAAAGAATCCTACAAAAAAATGTATCACTAATTCCACAGAATATTAAGGAGCACAATTTTTTTTTTCAATATGTATAATGATAAGAAATGTTCTTCTTTCAAAAACATTTGAACAGTAGTGCAGATATTGCTGGAAATATCTAGCTGCTGCATATACCGCTGTACAAATAGTCTAATTTCATCACTAGCAAAAGAGCAGCAAGTACAGTCCATCTTAAAGGTCAGATTTTGAAAAACAAATGAGTTACAGTGTGTGCAGTGTGAAAAAAAGACTTTGTCTTTTCTAGTAATGGGCCATCATTAACGGCAGGCGCTTCTGATTATTCCGTCACACTTGCTTATATGGCTGCATGTGTGTTGTTCCCTGGGGCAATGCTGGGATGTAGCTACCCAGAAGGCTCATACTCATATATATGGCCTATATGTGCTGCAGAATTGTGGTGGAGAGTGAAGGCTGACACATTATATTTAAGTATGTATTTATAGATACACAGAGACTGCAATACTGCTGAATTTTAATAGTCGTGACAGAGACGGCACGATTGAGGGAAGGTGCATGCAAGTATGAGGAAGCAGAGAGAAGGATTTTAAATAGATAGATATGGAAACAGCTCAGAAATAGATATGAGAGGACAGAGCAAGTGCAAATGCAGTCAAGAATATGAAGAAAAGGAGAGAGAGAGAGCGAGAGAGCAATGCGCTGAAAGAAAGAGCTGTAAAATGCTGAGAATGTCTCAGGTAGAGTCGCTGGAGAGTACAGAGGGATTGAGGTGGAGTGATGTGCTGTCATATCTCTCCGTCTGTTCATCTCTCACTCTCTCCCACCAGGTACCCTGAATCTTTACCGTCAGCAAGAGAACAAAGTGTGTGTGTGTGTGTGTGTGTGTTTGTGTGTGATGACGTTCTCACTGCTGCCTTGTATATGTGTGTGTAAGACATAGCGCAGTCAATATCAATCTAGATTAACGTGCCGGTGAATCCAGTCACAGAACACACCAGACATCCATTTTATTGGCTGTACTTCTCATTTAAACCCTCTTGAAGAACTACATCCTGTTTGTCATCCACTCTCCTCATCTATTGTGATAACATGAAATCGAACCAATTAAATAAAGACCCTTTCACGCACGATCACCTAACGAACAGCCATAATAAGCATCCAATTCAAATCGTTCTTGGGTTCAATAAAACACAAAGAATGGCCTTGTTATATTAATATGTTTATTAGAATATTAACATATTCATGAATATTAATGAGTAGGCACACTATATAGAGATAGAGGAAAAGAAACGGGACTGAGAGTTTGGTCTGCATGCCTTCCGAATTCAAAACATCAGAAATTAATAACCACAATAGTAAAAACATGCCCACATAGTGTCAAAAATAGTTTTTCATAGTGTACTATGGGCTTAAATAATGTAATGGACATTATTTAGATTAATGTGTACAGCTTTAAGCATTTATATTGGTGTGGTGGTGCATGTGTGTGCATGAATACATCAATATAGTGTATGCAAGAAAATAACCTCAGAATATCCATGAGTACTTTGTGCAGTTGAGGCTAACGTTCACTTGATTTGTGTGCAGGTGTGGCATCCAGCTCTCCAATCTAGTTCGGAGCTGATAAAAAACCAACGTGAACAACATCAGTACATGTGTGGGCATTAATAATCCACTAAACTTCAGCTCCACAGTCAAAGGTACAACTTTTTAGCATAAGAATGCCAATCTAACATGATTTTACATTATGTCAGATAGAACTACACTGGCAGAGAGATGTGTGTCTAACAAAAGCCATATTCTATCCCTCAAAGAAGTGTTGGAGTCTAGTTGATCTTAAGGCAAATCTCACAAATAAAAGAGCGGAGAGTGAATGTTTATTCGTTTATTATCCTTGCACATTCGTGCCTTAATTATTATGAATTTGCTTTTTCTAATGTCTTGAAGATCAAAAAGGATCATTAGTGTTTGCCTTTTTGTTTTTCTTTGTGGGCACTCTCGTGAGAATAACTGAATCACTGTTATTTGATCCTGACGTGCATCAAAGAACGTTATATATATTTTTAATATATAAGTACTACTATGTATCTTTTTATGTGATTATCAAACACAATTTTAGTATATTGTACAGCTGTAGTATATGCTATAAAATTTAATCTTACATTTTTTTAATAATTCCTATGCACTTTTCTTTGAAAATAACAAAAATGCCCTAAGGCGAACTAAGAGTCTGAATCGACAGTATGCTGCTATTGAGTTTTTGCTGAACAATTTGAATTGACTTGAACTCTGCGGTTAATGTTCCATGAGACGGTCTCATAAAGTTTAAATCAAAAACAAACCCCTCGTGGGTGAACATCTTGCCATCTAATAATCTAATCCACATGAAAAGAACACAAACTCTTGTTCAGTGTCTTTTAGAGCTGATTTAGAGTTGCTTGCGTAATGTTTGTCACTTCCTACTATGGCTCATGTAAACTGTCCAAGACAAACCCATTTTGAGCCAAAATGTGATTTCCTTTTAAAAACGTCTCTCTCTAAGGAACCACAAATTCTCTATATAGTGAGATCTATACTAGTTTAGCAGCTATAAAACCAATGACCATTTCAGTTTTCACCCTCTCAGCCCTTCACAAGTTCCCTCAGTCATCAAAAGCCTCTGGCGTTGAGCCCTCTCTAAGCTATAAAAAACACCAAGGCCCCACAAAGGCATGAAATGGTAGCTAGTTTTTAATTCGAACATGCTTTTCCCCAGATTCCCAGTATTGACTCCATCCTGTGAGCCAGACAAGAGCCAATATGAGATCTAATCGACAAGGTCTAATCGATAGCACTCAATTTTTGGATCTCATTGCAATCTAAAGCATCTTGTAAGGCAAACCTTCCATCATAGGCATGGCGATCGGCAGCATGTAACCTATTACTGTAGCCCTCAAAACAACCGGAGCCGCTCTGGTTAATCAATGGCGGGTCTGCGCTGTCATGGACCTTTATCGGCGACCGTGTCGGCACCTTTGTGGAAGGTGTGCAATATTGCAGAGTCATGCTACAATTGTGGTAAGTCTCTTTGTGGTGAGAAGCCTTGTTGATGCCTGAGGCTCTTGTAAGTAATGGAGGTTTGATACAAAGGTGACAATGATCAAAGGGTACAAAGACACAGTTCATTTGCTTCAGTACTTCCATGTGCTTCCAAGTTAAAAAGGTAACAGTGAATGGCCATGTCATATTAACAGTGATGCCTTTGTGAGGATCTATATATATTCAAAAAGATACAGTGAATGGAAAGTTCAAGGCTCCTAGTGACAGGCATCTTGCATCCTCTTTTCTCCAAAATAACGCTCTGTCTGGTTTATACACTTTTTAATAATGCTGTTCCGTGCCTAAAAGTACATTCCCTTCCTTGCCTTGTCACTCCCAATGGCAGGATGAGACTTCAGAGAGACATGTCATCTATTTTTCCCCTTCTTTCTCCTGCCTTCATAACCAAAAAAGAAAGAAGAATCGTCTCCCATTTCTGATTCTTTGCAGTTTCACAGCTCCGAGCTCAGTTGCTTCATCCTGCCTTCTAATTGAATTCCACCATGAGTCGAACCCCAAGATTGGCTTCGGATCAAGAGATGACAGTATAATGCATTTGGTCCGGCAATGAAAGAAGGATTTGGGGTGGAACGCAGCTCCCTGTGGAAGGGTGGGCTTGTCTCTTTAAGAGACTTGGTCACAGTCACAGTGCAGTTCAGTCTACGGAATACGGAATAACAGGATCTTGCTTTTGATGGATGGTGAGGGAATTCAAGCTCCGGGACATACAAAGACAAAAAGACGACTAACCAAGCAAGCCGACCAGACGGTTTACATTATACTAAGAGACGGCAGACACAAGAGAGAGGAAAAGACAAGTAATAGCCTATTTAGACGTGCAAAGGGTGGAGTCCACATGTTGCTATTTCGTTAGAATGTTTACAGGTGAAGAAAGCTAGCTAGACAGCTTAATTTCCTATCTAGATAGCTAATAAGCTGCATAGCTAGCTATAAATGTATATTTCAATAACAGATAGCTAGCTAGATAAACAAGTTAGCTATTCAGAGAGCTTAATTAGCTAGCTAGCTAGCTAAATAGATAGACAGACAAGTTAGCTATAGATAGCTAATTAGCTAGATACCTACCCATATCCTGCTAAAAAAAACAATAGAAGCCCAATAGAAGCCATCACAGAAATTCCAGTGGTTTCCATTAAAATACCATTATGAACCATTAGCTTTTTTCCAGTAAAACCATTACAAAATTTCTTTTTGTAGTGTGTTTTGGGCATTTTTCCAATAGGATTTAACATCCCACCAATAGAATCCATCACATACCAGTAGACACCATTATAGTTTCCATTAAAACCAATACAATTCCCATTTTAACCATTAAATCCATTAGATTTTCAATTGTGTTTTGGGCAGGGTTCTATTGTTTTTTTCAGCAGGGTAGCTATTCAATTCAATTCAATTCAAGTTTATTTGTATAGCGCTTTTTACGATACAATCGTTGCAAAGCGCTTTACAGGAAATTAAGTTTCTACAATATATTAACTTATGGCAAAATTTGTTAATTCTGCATGTTGTTGGGGATCAGAGGTTGGCATCCTCTGAGGTCCTCTGAGATAGATAGATAGATAGATAGATAGATAGATAGATAGATAGAGAGATACTATTCTTCTGTACTGTTGCAGGAAGTCCAACGCGTGTTGTAGAACATCAAGCTAGTCAGATTTGCTAACAGGCTGTGTGCTGAACACTGGCAGGAAGAAAGATGTTAAAGTGCTACACTTCAGGATTACATACAACAAACAAGATAATTCAGCAGCAAGTCTTTCACATTGTCCAAAAGGGAACATCAGTAGTCCAGGCGATTCTTCGAGTTTGGAACTGACATGCTGTAAAGAGCTACTGAAGATTGATCAGACTGTTTTGATCAGAGGGAGGGTCTAGATCTGCTTTAGGAGAGTATTGAGAGAAGTGGACTGAAGGAAGACCGCAGTCTGGTGTGTGCTGTGGACGTCTGAGAAGATGGACAAGGAACGGAGGATCTCCTGGAATGCTCAAGTTACGGTGAACTCTCCAGAGAGGCTGCAGAGGAAAAACACAGAAGGGAGAAAAGACATGAGAGAGGAACACAAACACAAACAACGGACAGACAATTGATATAGAGAAATTGCAGAGGAGATTTCTGAGAATAAGGGAGTGGAGGATTGTCATAAATAAGATATATTTAATACAATACTTGGCCAAAAGTATGTGAACACTCCCTCTAATTAATGGGTTTGGCTAGACTCCCTAATTCCAGTGAAGACAAAACAGGGGCCCTTTCAGCCCCATGACACAGCGAGGTCCATACTGAGTCTAGAGTGAAAGAACTTGACCGGCCTGCATAAAGCCCAGAACTGAACACCTTTAGTATGAATTCTGACCTCCTGAATGAGAGAAAAACTCTGCCATGTTCTAACATCAAGTAGAAAACCTTAATGTCATTATTTTATATGCATTAAGCCAACATGTTCTCACTCCCAACTCGTCACATATTGATGCTTGGTCAGGACCCCTTGGCGTCGCTTTTTGGCACTCAAGGTACCCCTTTAGCGTAATTTTTTTAACGCACAGGGTACCCTTTTAGCATCACTTAGCTCTGATTTCAGTTGTTTGCCTTAATTTAATGGTTTGCATGCATTTGTAAAAATATATAAAAAAATTATATAAATAAAGATGTAAGGCTTCTGTTTTGCCCCGGAAGACTTGGAATATTAATATTTTTTGAATAAATTATGACTGTAGTTGTATCTGCCTGTTATATCTTGTGTTTTATCGACAAATGGTAGGTTTAGGGGCAGGGGTTGGGTTATATGCTCGTAAATGTGTAAATAGTGTAATGTAAATAAAACTGTTGTGACTGTTTACATTGAAAAATCACACCCCAACATATATGCAATAATGGCAATATTATTACCCAATATATAATTTAATAATGACGATAAAATTCCCAATGCCTTTTGCATCGACATATTGATGCCAAGGGTTTCTTATTTAAAGCAATGGAGGACCCTGCATGTCGAAAAATGACGCTTAAGAGGTACCTTGTGTGTCAAAAAGTGACGCCAAAGGGTCCTGACCAAGCGTCAACATTTGACGAGTTGGGAGTGAGAATGTGTCGATTAAGCAATAAAAGAGTTGCCTATTAGCATTAAAAGCCCAATTAAAAGAAATGTAGAGCAAAAGAAGACTTTCCTACTGAGAAAAATAACCCTATTCTCACTATTCTAGTAGTTCAGAAAATATCTCAACAATGTCCCACTTATTAATCAGATTTATGTATAAAGAAGATGCACTCAGTTTTTGCCAAGATGCTAAAACCTTCGGTCAATAGATATTTCAAGATGAACTCAAATATTTCTCATCAAAACAATTACTAGAAAATAATAGTATTAATTAGTAGTATTTATATTCAATATTAAAATAAGATTATATTTTATATTAAATTAACGCCACATTACAGCTCTATATTCTCACTGTCAACAATTTGCTTCTATTTTTGTTCTCCTAAAAGAGAATTTTATGTGAAACATCTGAGATGATGTTGATACTTAATTGAAACGCATCTGAAAACCCCATTAAAGTCTCATGAACTATGAAAGAACAACCTCTGAGCAATAAAACCGTCCTCTGGAGAGAGATGGAAATTAAATGAGAAGTACATACTAAGGGGGAATAAAAATGAGGGGAAGAACATAAAGCACATGTGTAGAAACAAACAAATGCAAATGAACTGATATGTACAAAAAAGAGTCCAGATGGAAAAGAGTAAAAGAGACAGAGTGGAAGAAGATGGAAAAAGAGGAAGAGAAAGAAAACACAAAATGGTGGTTACAGTGGTGAATCGATAGCAGAGGCGCTATCCCAGCATTCAGTATCTCAGGGAAGCTCAACTGACCTTTAGAAGAGAAAGACAGGGAGAAGAAAAAAGACAAAGAGAAAAATAAAGAGCCAAAAGCAAAGTACGATATGCATCATGGTTTAACTGACATGTGACATCTGTGACTTTCAGATAGTAGTATGAGTATGAATTTACCATAATAAACCTTGTGTATGAATCACGGTGTGTTATAGCTTGTATTAAACACACACACACACACACACACACACACACACACACACACACACACACACACACACACACATACATTACATGAGCTCCCGTAGATCACCCTGTTAGAGCACAAACAGTCCAAGAACACACTGGCTGCTGGCTACAGAGAGCATATCTAGCATTTGAAATTCATTATCATGGGGTAGCCTGACAAGCTGTCAAAGCAGCGTACACAGGCTCTCCATCCCAAACAGCCACATACGACGCTGTTGTCGAGAAAGGGGGAAGAGGGAGGTGGCTCTGGAGGTTCAGCTGAACGATAAAGCCGCCTGTTTTTTGTTTTTGTTTGTTGCAAATCAAGGTCAGGAATTTTCCTTCAATTTGCCAAGGACTGCTGACATGCTGCATAGAGACAGGTACATATTTAGACTCACAACGGAACACACACACACACACACACACACACACACACACACACACACACAAACAAACAAACAAATAAACACAATCATCTCTACATCTAGCCAAAGGGTACTGCTCTACAGCCATCAACATCACAGAAAAAAACTGAATGAAATTGATGTACAGTACAGACATCTTCAATAACAAAAAAATAAAAAGTACCACCATGGTAATACCATGGATTTTATGGATGTTACCTTATGAAAAAAATACTGTGGCATTTTTTTTTTTTTACCATGGCAGTTCCGTTGTTTTTGAACATTTACCATAGTGATTTGCTGAAATTAATGTGGAGTACCATGTAAATAAGAGAACAGAAATCATTCAGTAATATGGTACCCGATACTCAGTGTTGGGCAGTAACTAGTTACTGTAACTTAGTTATTGTAATAATATTACTTTTTGCAGTAACTAGTAGTGTATCTAATTACTAATAAAATTTCAGTAATAATATTACAGTTACCATCCATAAAACAGCTTAGTTACTTAGTTACTTTCGATGCCTCGACCCCGCTGATTTAAAATCCAACAATCAAATAATGCCTTGATTTATTTTCATAATTTTCACGACTCACACATGCATGTGATGTCCCCAGTGCAGCAGGCAAGCTTGGAATATGTAAAAGCTTACATTCTGCAGATAGAAATATTGCATTATATTGATTTTGTCAAGAAAAAAGATGATCTGAACACTGTTGTGTAAGTTGGGGCTTTACTTTACTCTGGCGTTACATCCCTCTGATCAGCATGTGGGAAAGGGAAAAGGGGGAAAGGGAAGTGGTGTGTGGCCAAGTATGGTGACCCATACTTGGAATTTGTGCTCTACATTTGCACAGTAGTGAACACACACCTGGAGCAGTGGGCAGCCAATGCTGCGGTGCCCGGGGAGCAGTCGGGGGTTCGGTGCCTTGCTCAAGGGCACCTCAGTCGTGGTATTGAAGGTGGAGAGAGTGCTTGTAATTCACTCCCCCCACCTACAATCCCTGCCGGACCTGCGATTCGAACCCACGACCTTCGGGTTACAAGTCCAACTCTCTATCCATTAGGCCACGACTGCCCCTATGATATGCTACATTGATATGGTGATATGCTACATTATATTACTATAATTACAAATATTTTTGGAAAATTAAACCGTTTCTTACAAACTTATGTGATTTCAGAAAATACATAATGAAATATAATCGTATATGGGTAATGGATAAATTACAATTAGATTCAAGCTACACATGACAATTAATGAGATTAATACAACACTTCTACTTGAATGTCACTGTTAATCACTATTGAGTGTTTTTAATAACTTCTGACTGCGATCCAATGTGGATTTTGGTCAAATGCTGAGGCAGACATACGCTGTTAGTAACATTCTAGAATAATTTTATGTGGAAGATACACAGTTACAACTTCTGTGGGGTGTGAAGAAAAAGTAATGTAACTAGTAGTGTAACTAATTACTGTTGCCAGAAAGTAATAAGTAAAGTAACAATATTACTTTTGAAAGTAGTAATGAGTAATATATTACATTCTTTGAGTAACTAGCCCAACACTGCTGATACTATATGCCGCAATGACCTTTTGAATATTATTGCCAAGGTTTTTCCTTCACAAAAAAGTACTGTGGCAATACCAGCCGTTAAGAAAATGAACCATGGTTTTAATACAAATAAAACCAATACACCATGGTTACTATAGTTAAACCATGGTAATCACAAATTAACCATGGTTAAAATGTGGTTATACAAATGCTAATCAAAATGCCAAAAAAACATGGTTACTCCAGTTTTACTATAATAAAACTATGGTTAATTTTCGTAAGGGAAGGTAATACTATGGCACTTTAAAATTGGCTATTTACATGATACTCAGACGTACTTATAAAAATACCATAAAACCTCTGTGGTAAATGTCAAAAAAATATGGTAGTACCATAGTATTTCTTAATACTTACACCCCCGGTTTCACAGACAAGCTTAAGCTAGTCCCAGACTAAAATGCATGTTTGAGCTGTCTCAACTGAAAATATCTTGCTCTGACATATCTTAAAATATGTCAGTGTCATTGTTCTGTGTCAAGATGCACACCTTAATGTTTTCTTCCAAGGCATTTTTGTAAAAGTTGCTAAAATATCTTAATTTAACTAAGGCCTAGTCCTGGCTTAAGCTAAGCCCCGTTTGTGAAACCGGGCCATAAAGTGTTGGAAAGCCATAAAGTAGCCTGTAAATACATTTTTAAAAAGCATACACACACACACACACACACACACACACACACACACGTTTGTTTCTGTGAATTGTGGGGACTTTGCATAGACTTCTATTACTTTTATATAGACCAAACTATATTTTTACCCCCTAACTCAACCCTAATCCTTAAACCTTCCCCTTACATAAAACCGGTTTGCATCGTTACACTTGAAGAGTTAATTTGCAAAAACAGATCTGGTTTTAACAATTCTCAAAAATCATGTTTTTTCATTGTGCATTCCAATTAATTTCAATCAAACTGCAGGTGTTTTTTTTTTGACTAGGTTAAAAAAATAACTAAAAAACAGCTAACTAACACAATAAAATCATGATAACCTAATAAAAAACATGATTTTTGAAAATACACTCTTCACTTTCAGATAAACATCATTTGCTATTTTTAATATTTTTTTTTCCCCTCTTGGGGACCGAAGGCCAGTCCCCACAATGTCAAAAATTTCAGGTTTTACTATCCCTGTGGGGACATTTGGTCCCCACAATGTAGCATAAACAAGTATACACACACACGTTTGTTTTTGTGAAAAGTGGGGACATCCCATAGGCGTAATGGTTTTTATACTGTACAAACTGTATGTACTATTGCCCTACACCTACCCTACACCTAAACTTAGCCCTCACAGGAGACTGTGCATTTCTACTTTCCCAAAAAATAACTCACTCTGTATAATTTATAAGCATTTTGAAAAGTGGGGACATGGGGCAATGTCCTCATAAGTCACCTTCACCTTGTAATACCTATGTCATACCTGTGTCATTATACAAATTTATGTCCTCATTTGTCACAAAAACGCACACGCACGCACACGCACGCACACACTCTCACACACTCTCACACACTCACACTCACACTCACACTCACACTCACACTCACACTCACACACACACTCACACACACACTCACACACACACTCACACTCACACTCACACACACACGGACATTTGCCTTGATAGTTCCATTGTATTCCTGAGAAGCCAGAATGGTATATAAATATGGTTACCATTCAGTACCATCACCACATAATAGTAATATTTTTGTAAGGGGTTTTAAATGTAATTTTAGATCATGCACTCTTAATTTTATCAAAAATGGTCTATTGTATTTCCTCTACTGAAAATGATTCTGTCAACCTTGAACCTGGATGTCTGAGAACAATATCATTGTATTTTTCGGATTTCACAATTTTTCTCAATTTCAACGGATACCCTTTAACAGAGCAATCTCAGCCAGACTGAACAAGAGCTGAGAATTACAAAAAAACACTGCAAATGAGTCATTCCCCTTTTCCGTTCTTTTGATTCATTCTCTTCTCTCTGATTAATTATCACAGGCTGAATGTGACAGCGGGAGAACTGTACCATGGACCCGCTCCATTCTCTGTCTCCCTGCGCAAGGCAATTCTGAAACAATGAGAGCTGCTCATGCTGCTGGGCTCTCGATGCAAAACCTGCAGCCCTGTAGTTTGGATTCAGTGCACCAAGACTGCTTTTATAAAATACTTGAACCCCTAACAAAAGAATAAGATGTTTATCAATGCAACCTCTCCTTGAAGTGATGTATAGCACATTAAAGAGGGAAAAGATTACATTAGATCTTTTCCCGTCTCTGTTCCACATCTGGTCTTCTCAGCATTAGTTGAGAAGATAGATCGGATTCAAATACATCACAGTCGAGGAGCCATGAGAATGGTGTGGGAGAGATTGGAGAGGAAGAGAGAGAAAAATGGAGTGCCAGGAATCCTGGAAAGCTCAGGAGAAACAGAAGCTGGAGGCTACCTATGCATTCATAATGAGTTCTTACCAGTGTTATTGAATCAGAGCACAACCCTCGCCTGCCTCAACACCAGATTCTCCTCCTTGCCTAACATAACCCTGAGCTTTTACAGCTCCACCAAAAATTGACAGCTCTTTCCTTTGTAGTACAGCCAAGATGTGCTCTGATTGGACAACTGGAAGGGTTCTATGATGTCTCTGACATGCATAACTTTTTTTCGGCAAATGACCCGAGGCAATGCTCACAAACTCCGAAGTTAGATTATTGTAGTTCTATTCTTCCCCATTTGATTGGATCTGAAACTGCAGCAGAGGACAGTGCACTGCATAAATTTGAATGGAACATGAATCAGTGCAATTAGTTTATTTAACATATTGATGGAACCTACACTAACATTTGAAGATGTTTTAAATGTTTTTAAAGGTTCACCAAAGCTGCATTTATTTGATCAAAATACAGTGAAAACGGTAATATTGTGAAATATTTCAATTTAAAATAACTCTTTCTATTTAAATACATTTTAAAATGTAATTTATTCCTGTGATGGCAAAGCTGAATTTTCAGCAGCTATTGCTGTTTTTAATAGAAAAATAATATGCTGATTTGATGCTCAATTATTACTGGTTCTCAATTATTAATAATGGTTCTTATAATTATCAATGTTGAGAACAATTTTTGCTGCTTATTATTTTTGTGGAACTGATGAATATTATTTCAAAAGAACGGCATTTGTTTAAAACAACTGAAATCTTTTGTAACATTATAAATCTCTTTACTGTCACTTTTAATCAATTTAATGCATCCTTGCTGAATAAAAGTATTCAAGTATTTCTTATTTTAAAATCTTACTTTAAAATGATATCACAGTTAATATAAATGATTAACTATATAAAAAATAGCACATAAAAGAAGCCCCATCAAGCCCCTGACCCATATAAATTTCATAATAAAGGATAGTCCCAAAGAGAAATTTCAGGTTGAAGTAAAAATATGTATTTTAGCATGGCTGGAATGCCGATTTATCATTTATTTTTGAATAATCATGTGATCACTTCATCCTCAAAATGTCTATGAGGTTCATTTTCAAGAGACTTGAATTTGATGAATTTATGTCTGCATGACTAGTTACACCCTAATGCAGCATCTGTTCTGTTCACACATATATATTTTCATCCACAGGTCCCATCTGTCACACTGTACCCTGTATAGTTCTGCAGTTTCTGCCTGCAAGGGAAAAACATTTACAGACTACCACAGTAAGTAAGTAAGTTTACAGTAAGTTTACAGTAAGTACAACATGTTCAATGCATTCTTCCTTGTACATTGCAAAGGCGTAAATAGGTCGTCCTGTTCTGAAGAAGTTTTCTTCTTCTCTCTGCCCTGATTTCCAACAACAAACAAAAGATCACCGTATCTGTACTAGGTGAAATAAATGGGTCTATTTATGTAGTAATTTGCTCTGTTGTGCCTCACATCAAATGCCTGTGCATCTCCCATACCTTTACTCCTCTCTCCTGCACAACATTATCCTACGATTTGCAGGCCCCAAGGCAGTGAAGACTTGCGAATGATGAAATTATGAGGAGGGGATGAACAAAATCTTAGACTTTACAGCCTACTCTCCTATTTTCAGGAGCTCTGATAGCTCACAGCAGGACCACCTTACAGCGAACACTGAACCTGACTATTTAAATGTTGAGCAACAGTCTCATCAGTAGAATCAGTGTAGGAAATGATGTGATTGCTAGCAGACTGCATTTAAAGGACCTATCAGCCTTCACCATCTAGAGATTCATGACTATTGTTACTGAAAGACGATGCTAAATTACTAAAATGAAAACAGAAAAACATTAACAATCAAATGCAAAAACTCAGCACAGCTTCTTACAAGTTTAAAAAAAAGTCCATGAACTTTGTAACTTTTCCACTTAGGGATTCTGTAGCAGTTTATGGCCGCAGTTTCAATGGAGCGTGCCACTCGCCCTTAACTGATATTGATAAATACCCAAGGACCTGAGCCCACATGAGAATACACTCTCCCTGCCATCGTTAACCTTGTAAAACCAACCTTCAGCTGATGATTAACAGCACGCCATTATGTGCTATTAGATTTCATTAGTAAAGGCTGAATCTTACACAAAAATACAACAAACTCTATAAAGAAGGTGCAACAGCCACAAAGGAATGGTCAGGGGTAAATGTTAAAAAAAGTTGCACCACTTTTTTGTTCACAAACCACCTGCAATCCAGTTTAATTGTGTACTAAAATAGTACTGTGTTGTGTTTAAATAAAGTGAGTGTCATTCTTTTCAGTGTAAATATGTAAACAAAGGCCTACAGATTTCACCTTGTGCTATTATTGTCTATTAAAAACAGGTGATCCATAATTCAACAAATGACGGGAAAAAAGCATTATAACGGTAGACATATTTAGATTCCTTTAGTGAATTGGGTCCTAAACAATGCATGTGCAAACCAACAATGCTATCAGAACGTGAGTTTTTAGCTGAATTCCCCAGTCTGTCTCTGACGATGGTGGCGCCATTGCAATGACATTTTATTGGTGGCGCCATTGCAATGTCTTTTAATATTTAATCAATTAACTTCAATTGTTCTTTTGCAATTTGTGTGGTACTGATATTTTTAATGGAATTTAAATTCAGTGTTCACATGAGAGGGAATAAAAACAACATCCCTAATTTAAAATGAGAATGATGACACACAAAGTATGAGACAGGGGGAGAGATTGAGCAGAGATGAGGGAGGGCTGTATTCCCTGATGTGCCACTGGATTTAGGCTCTTCTCAGCCCCTGCTTGAAGGATTACTGCATTTACACTTCAGCTTAAAAATAGCCCCGTGATCATTTATTTAGCCTGAGTGTGCCTGTCTGCATTGTGTTCCTGAAGAAGAACTTCCTCTGCCTGAGACCGATATCCTTCCTCAAACCTCACGTTTAAACACAGAACCTCAGACTTTCAAAAAATTACAACCAAAATCAAAATTCTAACTACGTTGTTTGTTGTCCTTTTAAAAAACAAGGAAAAGAACTGGAACTCGGGGGCGTTTTTTCCCGAGAGGCATCCTTGAAAAAAGGAGGTGAAAATAACAAACAGTAGAAACAAATTTTACAAAATACGCGATCAAATAGTGTGTAAGTGACAATTTTTCTAAAGAAACACTATCTATAGACCAAAATCAGCAGATAAAGTGTCTATTGCTTCCCTTGAGCTTCTCACAGTAGTCTTTTTTTATTATTATTATTTTTTTTTCTATTGAGTTTTTCAAAATAATCTGCATAGACAGTAATGGGTAAAACAACAATACAATGTATAAGAGAAAAGAAACCTTTAAGTCTACATTTAGCAAACTGATTGGTCTGTAAGAGCTGCATTCCTCTGGATCCTTTTCTTTTTTTGTGTATTACGGTAATATTAGCTACGTTCATATAATTAGGAAGTTTAGATGCACGAAATTCCAATAAAAAATTCCACTGGGTACCCATCAGGCCCTGGAGATTTTCCTGATTGTAAAGAATTTATTGCACTTTTAATTTCCAATAGTGAGATGGGAGCTTCTAGGAGTTTTTGTTGTTCATTATTTATTTTAGGAATGCAAAGATCTTTAAAAAAAGGTATTTTCCGATTTACTTTGCGTACTATATAGTTTTTCATAATATTGTCAAAATGTTTCACTTATTTTCTTATTTTCTGTTATTCTGCATCCCGAGGGATCTTTAATTGCTGAAATGTATCCCTTTATGGACATCTTTTAACTAATCTAGCAAGAAGCCGATTGGGTTTATTACCCATTTCAAAAAATATTTGTCTTGCAAATAATACAGGTGCAACTCAATAAATTAGAATATCGTGGAAAAGTTCATTTATTTCAGTAATTCAACTCAAATTGTGAAACTCGTGTATTAAATAAATTCAATGCACACAGACTGAAGTAATTTAAGTCTTTGGTTCTTTTAATTGTGATGATTTAGTCAAGTCAAGTCAAGTCAAGTCTGCTTTATTGTCAATTCTTCCACATGTACAGTACATACATACAGAGAATTGAAATTGCGTTACTCTCAGACCCTTGGTGCATACAGTTAACATTAAACACTGACAGTAGACGTTCAAATACAGATAAATACAGTTTAAACATATGTACATACAAACTATACAGATATACAAATGAGGACATTGTAGAAATATAAAAAAATAAAAAAGAGATAGATAAAGTGGCATAAGGCACATGGCAGATAGAGTGCAAACCAGTTAAATAAAACAAAACTGTGCAGATATATGTGTAGTGCAAAAAAAGAACAGTCTTTTATCAGACTGTCAGAAGAGGTAGTTTACAGTCAATGCTGGATGAGGTAGAGATCAGTCCAGTGCTGCACAAAGTGACTGGTGCGGGTCACAGTTTGTAAGGGGGGGTGGGGGGGTGGAAGGTCCTGGGGATGTGGGGAGCTGGGGGGGGGGGGGTCGTAGTGTCAGAGTTCAGTGTTGCTTGGGGTAAAAGAGGGGGGGGGGGGGGCAAGGACGGGAGGGAGTTCAGCTTCCTGACAGCCTGATGTATGAAGCTGTCCTTCAGTCTGCTGTCCTTCAGTCTGCTGGTCAAACTCCGCAGTCTCCTCCCTGATGGCAGCAGACTGAAGAAGCTGTGTGACGGGTGGGTGGGATCACCTGCAATGCTGAGGGCTTTGCGGGTGAGACGGGTGCTGTAGATGTCCTGGAGGGAGGGGAGAGAGACACCAACGATCTTCTCAGCTGCTCTCACTATCCGTTGAAGGGACTTGCGGCAGGATGCGTTGCAGGCGCCATACCACACAGTGATGCAGCTAGTCAGGATGCTCTCGATGGTGCCTCTGTAGAAGGTGCACATGATGGGGGTCGGGGCTCTGGCTCTTCTGAGTTTTCATTAATCAAGAACGAAAGTCGGAGGTTCGAAGACGATCAGATACCGTCGTAGTTCCGACCGTAAACGATGCCGACCTGAGATCCGGTGGCGTTATTCCCATGACTCATTTAGGCTCACATTTAACAAAAACCCACCAATTCACTATCTCAACAAATTAGAATATGGTGACATGCCAATCAGCTAATCAACTCAAAACACCTGCAAAGGTTTCCTGAGCCTTCAAAATGGTCTCTCAGTTTGGTTCACTAGGCTACACAATCATGGGGAAGACTGCTGATCTGACAGTTGTCCAGAAGACAATCATTGACACCCTTCACAAGGAGGGTAAGCCACAAACATTCATTGCCAAAGAAGCTGGATGTTCACAGAGTGCTGTATCCAAGCATGCTAACAGAAAGTTGAGTGGAAGGAAAAAGTGTGGAAGAAAAAGATGCACAACCGACCAAGAGAACCGCAGCCTTATGAGGATTGTCAAGCAAAATCGATTCAAGAATTTGGGTGAACTTCACAAGGAATGGACTGAGGCTGGGGTCAAGGCATCAAGAGCCACCACACACA
This sequence comes from Aspiorhynchus laticeps, assembly GCA_023376895.1. NCBI lineage: Eukaryota > Metazoa > Chordata > Actinopteri > Cypriniformes > Cyprinidae > Aspiorhynchus > Aspiorhynchus laticeps. Next base: position 34,471,041 of record CM041793.1, read on the forward strand.
GACTTGTCAAGGAATTTGGCTACAGTTGTTGTATTCCTCTTGTTAAGCCACTCCTGAACCACAGACAACGTCAGAGGCGTCTTACCTGGGCTAAGGAGAAGAAGAACTTCACTGTTGCCCAGTGGTCCAAAGTCCTCTTTTCAGATGAGAGCAAGTTTTGTATTTCATTTGGAAACCAAGGTCGTAGAGTCTGGAGGAAGGGTGGAGAAGCTCATAGCCTAAGTTGCATGAGGTCCAGTGTTAAGTTTACACAGTCTGTGATGATTTGGGGTGCAATGTCATCTGCTGGTGTTGGTCCATTGTGTTTTTTGAAAACCAACGTCACTGCACCCGTTTACCAAGAAATTTTGGAGCACTTCATGCTTCCTTCTGCTGACCAGCTTTTTAAAGATGCTGATTTCATTTTCCAGCAGGATTTGGCACCTGCCCACACTGCCAAAAGCACCAAAAGTTGGTTAAATGACCATGGTGTTGGTGTGCTTGACTGGCCAGCAAACTCACCAGACCTGAACCCCATAGAGAATCTATGGGGTATTGTCAAGAGGAAAATGAGAAACAAGAGACCAAAAAAATGCAGATGAGCTGAAGGCCACTGTCAAAGGAACCTGGGCTTCCATACCACCTCAGCAGTGCCACAATCTGATCACCTCCATGCCATGCCGAATTGAGGCAGTAATTAAAGCAAAAGGAGCCCCTACCAAGTATTGAGTACATATACAGTAAATTAACATACTTTCCAGAAGGCCAACAATTCACTAAAATTTTTTTTTTTTATTGGTCTTATGAAGTATTCTAATTTGTTGAGATAGTGAATTGGTGGGTTTTTGTTAAATGTGAGCCTAAATCATCACAATTAAAAGAACCAAAGACATAAACTACTTCAGTCTGTGTGCATTGAATTTATTTAATACACAAGTTTCACAATTTGAGTTGAATTACTGAAATAAATGAATTTTTCCACGACATTCTAATTTATTGAGATGCACCTGTATATCCCTATCTGCTTTCCTAGTGAGCAATTGATTTAACTGGACTCTCAAAGATTTAAGTTCAGCAAGGAGTTGGGCTGATTTTGAGGAATAAAACTTTTTCTATTGTGATAATTATCTTTTCTAGTTTCATTTGCTCGAATAATAATTCCTTTTTCTTTTTACTAGTATAGGCAATTATCATTCCTCTCAGAAAAGCCTTGTAAGCTTCCCATATTGTTCTAGGGTCCATTCCATTTGTATCGTCACATTGAAAATATCTGCTCTTTTATATAATCAACAAATTTCCCGTCTAAGAGATGGAAGGGATTAAGTTTGCATATCCACAACTGATAATTAGGTCGAGGTGGCAACATTGTAACAGTTACAGGTGCATGGTCTGATAGAGTTATCAGGCCTATATTAGATTTCTCAGCCAAACTTATCATCTGATTTGAGAAGAATACGTATATAATCAATACGTGAAGCAGTTTGATGGGGGTAGGAATAAAATGTGTAAGCCTTGACAGTGGGATTTAAAAATCTCCATATATCAATCAGACCAAGCTCCTGACCAAGCTCCTAATGTTTATCACAGTCGTCCTATGCATTGATTGCAGACTGTAATAGTACTTGCGTGTTTCGTACATCGTAAGTACCTGCCAGGGGAAGTTATGTTTGTTGAGTCGATTCCAAGCAGGCGTTCACCTCCGCGGTCGTAGACGGGTATGTGTCCTTACCGGCTGCGTTGAACACTCTTATAGTGGCAGGGTAAATGAAGGCATATTTGAATCCTGCTTCCCGCAATCTTCGTCGGGCCTCTGCCGTCTCCACTCTCTTCTTCTGCACGCCAGCCGAGAAATCTTGAAAAAACGACACTTTTTTCCCTTCAATACAGAGGTCACACCCAAAGTCTCGCTGCTTCTAGGATCAGTCTTTTGTCTTTATAATTGTGCAGTCGAACAATCACGGGTCTCACTCTCGGATGTTCACCTTCGTTTTTCAGTGGTCCGGTACGGTGCGCTCTTTCCAGTTTGATCCGTCCGTCCTTTGTGTTCATGTTCAATGTGATCGGGATCCAAGTCTCAAAAAAAGCTATCGGGTTGCCCCCCTCAGTGCCCTCTTTGAGACCAACGATTCTGATATTCTGACGCCGACTTCTGTTTTCAAGGTCTTCTATATGTTCGAGTGCTTTTTGCAGGGATGAGTCGATAGATCCAAGGCGCGTTGAGCTGTTAACTTGATTATCCTCGAGGTCGGATATTCTCTGCTCGGCCTCTATAACTCTCTTGATTATATTGTCCAACTTGCCAGATATCTCGGAGATTGGATCGCATATCGCCTGTAACTTCTTTTCAAGAACAATCAACACTTTTTCGACGATACAGTTAACTGCATCTCCCGATAACGCAGCTTCGTTACTAGCAGTTGGGCCTGGGTTATCGCCATCTTGCTCGGGGATGGCGCTCTTGTTCTGGCGTGTATTTCTTCTAGCTTGTTTGCTAGTCGAATCTGATTGCGACCAAAAGGTGTCGAGGGACATCCTGATCACTTTATCCTCAATTCTATGCACTTTTTAAACAATTAGGATGACTGTTTCGTAAAAAATTCAGCTATACGTCGAGGAGCTTGGTCAGACATGTCTTGCCGCTCTCAAAGCATCACGTGACCCCCTTCTTACAATAGTCTTAAAGCATATTGTGAATGTGAGCAATAGCAGAAAAGTCACACTGTGAATGGCTGCTGGACCTGAATAAGATTTAGATAATGCCTATATCTATCATGTAATTTGGTAGTCATTTCATTTTTTTTAATTAGTTATTTTAAAAAAAAGTTTAAAGAATGTGGTAACTTAAGAAAATACACTATATAAGTCTATACACTATATAAAATATATTTTATTCGGCAAGGGTGCATACAATTGATCAAAAGTGACAATAAAGAAAGTTATAATGTCCAATGCCCAAATAAATGCTGTTTTCTGGACTTAATATGTATCAAAGGATCCTACACAAAATTTTTATTAAAATGTTAATAATATTTCATAATATTACTGTTTTACTGTATTTTTCATCAAATAATTGCAGCCTTGATGACTTCCTTCAAACACATTTAAAAATGTTATCAATACCAAACATTTGAATATTACTGTATGTTACATCAATATGTTAAATAAATAAAACAATAATAGCCCTAATTCATGTTCCATTCACATTTAACCAACAAACTGTGCGAACATCACCACTGCACTTGATAATCATCTTCTACTACTGAATCTATGCTAGCTAAGTCCATTTGACAGCTACACAAAAAGATGATGTCTACAACTCCCACATATAAGAAACCAATCCAGACCCCTAAGTCGAAAGATGCAATTATATTAGACATTGATAAGCGTGTAAGTAGCTAGAAAGTTCCCGGTCTCGACTGGTGAGGCTGGTGATGCCAAGTTCTGGCCGGTGTGTGATTATCAGCAAGGTGCTGGATCTCATTACCCTTTCGTTGATAGGGATGAAACTCTCAAAAGAGTCCTTAAATTTGATGACTCGACACTTTAAACAGCCATGAACCACAGAGACCAGGAAATTAGTCCAGGAAGGAGTCCTAATGTTTTGAATCAGTGATTTATCTTCATAACCTTGAGGTTCGTTGGCGAGTAATGACCCCTCTCAGTAAGTGGACATCTTTCATATGGGAAAAGGATATTGTATTTTTCCTCTTTCTCTGGCACTTCCACTTATTTGATGAGATGTTATCTAGTAAGACTATTATTGAAGATATTAAATCATCAAGCTCAAGTTCAAACTGAAGGTTGTCACTTCCTTAAAGTTGCTAATATATCGGAATTTAAAGCAAATTTATGACCAAAAGCTGACTATATTAACTACATTATCAATCTACCTTGACCTTGCAGATGCTCACTCATGATATAAATTGGCATTTCCTACATAAAGACCACAACTACGCAAGTATGTGAGTTTACAAACGTGACAAATCAGATAGCTGAAGCTCTTATGCAATGGTTTCAAAATTCACATTTCAGGTATGGCTGTGTATCGTTTTCCACAAACCATAATTTACTATGGTTTTGTTAAAGCATGGTGGATTTAGTGTGTATCACTAACAAATAAATATTATGAACTGATTGTTTTACCAAATCTTTTGAAAAGACTCAAGAATTCAAGAGTTACTAATTTGTATCAATCTGGTGAGTCTTTCACTGAAGAAACTCACTGAATCAATCAGAACGTTAACTGAATCCACATCTGACTCATTTACATTCAGTGATATCTTTCTTAAGTTTGTGAAACTTGGTATCAGTACTGACTGGTTGTTCATACGACATGTTTCCAAGTTTCAGCTATCATAATGAATGTCAGGCTACTAATGTTTGAGATCATAACTTGATTTTACTACAGTGTAAACACATAATCGAAAAGATTCAATGGGACATGTTACTAAACGCAGCCATCCTGAAGAGTAAACCTTACTCTTTCTTCCTAGACCTTTCCTCCCCTCACATTATTACATGCCCTAATGCTTCATGTAACATATTCTTCAGTCAGCAATTAAACTAAAAATCCATTTGTCTGGGAGAAGACAGAACATTGTGGCTTGCATGTGGGTGTTGGAATCGCTTCATTACATACAATTACATTTTTTCCTCTTGTTTCCTTCTGGTTTGTTTTCAAGGGGCCGGAAATTCTGCAAAGGGCAAGTCTGGGCCTAATTACACAGATTCTTTGGTCACATTATAACAGGAAGACCCCCATGAAAGCTACAGAGATGAACAAAATACACAAAAATACAACAGTGACCTAAGTCAATAAACAGCTTAGTGTCTAGACAACATGCTGGAGACAACTTTTTTCTGAAAAAGTAATTATTTTAAATTATTTCACCAATACTGAAGAAGTAAAAATAAGTAACAGAATTTAAAACTCTCAAGTGAAAACTACTCACTGGATGGCATACGGCGTATACCAGATTGTATGTAGATTCTGAAACACATTAGCAGCTTTCAGCTCTATGGGCTGGGTCATATAAGGGCATGTGCCAAACAACTCAATGATAAATATTAATAAGACAGCGCAATGACTCTGGGGAACACATGCCATCATGACAACATAATTTTTCCCTCTTTGAATATAATAACGTCAGTCTCATCCATCAGTAATGGAAGGAAAAAAGCTTCCAGCTTATTGCAGCAGCATTATGACAAATGCTTAATGTAAGTGACAGTGGTGTTACTCAACATAAGGTAAATCTCACCCGGCTATGATTGAATTACACAAAAAAGCAAACGGAAAAGGCAATGGAAATATTTGCGCAATCCACAATGAATGACTAATTTACAAACATTAGGGAACAAGTTGTCCCAGAATTTGTTGCCTGATAAGACACCCACACTACACTGACTAATCATGGAGGAATACAAACTCCTACCCCTCCTCTTCCCCTTAAATCCATTCAGATGTCAAATGTGTGATTGACAAATACAGTTTATTTGCACGGAACACAACGTCTGGGTTTCTTTGGTATGTGCCTTGGAAAAAAACTGCAAAATCGAGAGAGGAAATTCATTAAAGCCTATTTCACAAAGAAAATTACCATAAAAGTTGTTCCTGGGAATCAAGGCCCAGTGTGAAAGTAGTTTAAAGGGATAGTTCACACAGAAATTAAATTCTGTCATCATTTACTCACCCTCATGTTGTTACAAACATGCATGACTTTTTTAATCTGTTGAACATTAAAGAAGATATATACGAAAATTGCTTTTGTTCATACAGTAAAAGTCACTGGGATCCAAAACAACATTCAACCCCACTGACTTTGATTAAATGGACAAAACCCAGGTTTTGAATGACATGCGGGTGAATAAATGATGTGAACTATCCCTTAAAGAATGAACTGTACCCACTGATAGCACCATTTACATAATGCTTTAGCACCAGTTTCACAAAAAATATGCAAATTTGATAATATAATAATGCTTCAGCACTCCGATTCAGGGACCTAAACCATCAAAATGTGCACTCGCCTGGATATACACCTGATTATAATGCTCTGCTCCATCATTAGATGAATTAATGCTGCTGTGATCAATAGAAAATTTACACAAATATTTATTTAAAATTAAATTCTGTTCATTGAATTTACCCCAGAGTCATAATTACCACAAATAAGAGGAAGAAGGTGAGACAGATTTACTTGAGAGAGATAGACAGACAGAAAAAGGGAGCAAAAGAGCACATTCCCTATACCCTCCTAAGTGACAAAAACGTTTTCTTTAAGGGCAACAGAAGAGCTTGGTTAAGCGGAAATGGTTTCAAATCCATTTTCTCTTTAGGACCCAATGCTAATCACTTCCTTCAATACGGAAATGGACCGATACTATTATTTTTCCTCCCAATTGTATTAAGAGACCAAACACACACACAAACTAAAGATAAACTATACCAGAGATGTCTAATTACTCTTTAAATCAGAAAAGCCCATGAAAATAAGCCAACTCATTTCCAGCTCGGAAATGAGTCCAATAACACATCTAATCAGGCATGACAGATCAAATGAATGCTGCTGGGGGAATGTTCCCTTTGAGCTATGCTCTTGTGGACTTCATAAACAGTAGGAGGAGTTTATATCAGTGGATCTCAAACTGGTGGTAATTTTGCATAATGTTGAGTCAACGCCATTCATAGCACTGCCCTGCATCATATTTGCTGAATGAGATCTGATACTTGTTTCTTACTAATTTTGAGGCACCAATTCCTAAAACAGTGCCTGTTTTGATCTTAAATGTCACACTATTTCACAAAATATGATGTGCATTTTGTAGCATTTTTGCTTTTGACAACTATTTGTAAGGTGAAGAAGCCTTTTATTATCCATTAATCACCAGAAAAGAGAAAAAAATGCCACAAAGACAATTTCTATCTTCCTTTGAGTCAGGTTCAACTATTTGTTTAACTCTCAGCCAATTTTCACTTGTATGAATGAGTCTGAAGATATTTTTTATATGCCTAATACTGATTTCAAGGTTAGAATTATGGCCACTAACAGAAAAATTTGTGCACATGACCAATATATGGGTGTTTTAATATACTAAAAGAGTGACAAAAATGTAAAAAAAAAAAGTGAAAACAGCTTATTTATTTATAAACTTGTATTTACAAAGTTATTTGCCATTAAAATTAGTATTTGAACAGATTCGCAGCACTTTTGCAGATTGTATTTATTCTTATTTTGTGAAAAAAGCATTTCAAGATGCAGGGCTGTGTAGTAACTTAGCCCTTATCTAAGAGGTTAAAAGCATAATATCTTAGATTGCAGTGTGGAAAATCATAATATGTGATGCTCAAAGCCACTGTCATTGAAGCAAACATAACAGCAATGTCAAAGCTAACACTAATAGAATATTTATTTATGTATAATGTGATTAGATATGACTAAGCATAAACAAAAGATTCAGAAATATAGTTAATGAGCAGCACATCAATAACAATGATTTGGTCTGAGTATTTTGCTCTGTGTGTAAATTCAGCTTGCGTCTGTCTAAATATAATATCTCTATTTGGTGATTCATCAGCCCTCTATGCTGAGGCTCTCCAAATGTATTTGGAAAGCTTCCGTCTGAAGGGAGGATGGGTTGGCAGACAGCAGCAGCAACGAAAAATGGCAGGATTTCACTCTTCATTAAGAGAGAGGAAAATGAGTTTGTCTTTCCTCGTCAGTCGAATTTGAGCAGCATGGCACATTTACACTCAATATTAGCTTCTGAGACGTCCAACATTTTAATGATGGTTGGGGAGAAAATGGGGAAAATAACTTTAGGTGTTAGTGGAGCCAACAATTTGTGACCATGAAGAACAATAGTCAAAAACAAATCAATCATTTTAAATATTTATTGAAGGGATGTCCTGGGTGTTCTTCAAGTTGATCTTTAAAACGCTGTCTGTTATCATGGAAATTAAATTAGACTTCATCCCTTATTCTGTAAAAACCTGTGTAAAATATTTACATAAACTTACATTGGAAGTCAAAGGAGTAAGGATAAATTGTGATTCACATTCAAGAGTAAAGCCAAAAAAGTTTTATTGTGAGAATACTAAAATAAAATAAATTTAAATTAAATTAAATTAAATTTCCTCTGTGAGAGAATCTGGCTTCTGTGTTAAACTCCATTCAGTTTCATTATATGGACAAAAAAAGAAGAAAGAAAATCACACAGGTTTATCAAAAATACAAATTTAGAACGACATGAGGGTGAGTACATGATGACTTTTTATTGGAAATAAAAAAGTGAAAATAAAATAAAATAGAAACTTTCCATAATGCCGTGCCTGATTGACTTCCACTGAAACGGTTTAACTATAAACTCATTTTTTTTGTCTGTGGCAATTGAAAGAATCAACATAGAGCTTAACTTGTTTTGAACCCAGCCCAGAATTGTCCTTTAAAAGCAGTAATAATGGCAATTACAATCAAAAACAAATTCTCAAATTGACATATATGCCACTCATACATCATTATATAAATGGGAGATTTGTACATGTGCAGACAGATGTGCCTTACTGCCCTTAATAGACGGGATTGAGCAAAACCTTTCAGCCTAGCTTAAAGTTCCCCACCTAAAACTGAGGTAATAAAAGCATGAAAAAATGAGGTAAACGCTCTTTACACATTCTTACTTCAATAGACGTAATTATGTGAACATTCTCATTCTAAACATTTATTTGAAACTCCAATATTATTTTAAAGTATAATCATCTGTGTGCACTGGCAGAGAAAGACTCCAGCTGTGGATTAATCACATGCTTGAATATGAGTCCCACTATTCCAATACTAAATCGAAGGGGAGCCGCAGAAATACTGTGCAGGAAAATACCGGTTTCTAAAAAATGCCTCCACAAGTTCTGTAGATTGTCTTGATATCATAGAGTGCAATTTTCTTAAGAAATCATCTGATAAGGAACACATAAACACATAAAGCCATGCAATTTGTAACTTTACTTCTATGTGGCCATTCACTGTGGACTTTACTGACAATCTTCCCTCGGTTCAGCAAGGACTGCCATCGCCGGCGTTTGATAATTGCTGCCACTGCTCAAGACCTTAATGAAGGTGTGGGTGGGCTGGAGGAGGGCATCTTGACAAGTGTTTAAGAGACTATTTCTGCTATGCATCTCAGTCACCCATCTCTCAAAGCAACTCCGCAATTACAGTATCATTTGAGGGCAGTGCTAGACCTGCGTGGAGCCGCACATCAAAATCAGCGCTAAGAACTTCCCACAGGTGAAAACTCAGGGCAGCACTTTCAGGCATCAGGCAAAGGTAAGCCGTCAACGCTTTCTGCTTTCAATTGAGTTATGTAGGCTGAAAAATATGTTTTTGGCTTGCATGTCAGCAATTATGAAACACAAACATTGATGATTTATGCGCTGCCCTCAGAAATTAAGAAAGTGCCTGTAATCAGCCACTATCGTTTATTCAGCAGAGTTATGAAGATGCTGACAGATGTAGATGGTCTTTTGCTCATCCTTCTACCCAACAAAGTTTTTAGTTTCTATGTGGGGAGGCTACTGATTTAAGTTTTATTTCCTAGTGCTGGGGTCATCCAAGCCATCAGTTCATGAGACTGCTACTAACCACCAGAGGTAAAATTTAAGTCAATTTTTTGGGTAACTAATACTTTTAGAGTATATTTTAAAATAGGTACTTTTACTCTTACTCAAGTATATTTTTAGAGAAAAAACTGTACTTTTACTTCGTTACTGTGGGTGACGCTCCTCTCGTTACTTTATCTTAATGAAATACAAGTTAAAAATGCTTCAGGTTATTCCAAACGCGCAGTCTATTTTTCTCTGGGCAATGGACAATGCCCATTCGCGAATGATTCATTCTTTTGAGTCAATTCTGTTTAAAGGCTTTATCAAACCAGTTGGCAAACCAGTGAATCGGTTTGCGAATCAGTTTGAATGATTCGTTCAGTTCCCTGCCTGAAGCGGTTCACTCAGATAACATCAAGAGGGATGAAGACGTGGCTTTGGATCTACAGTCAATTGAAAGCAAATCTGCAAAGGCTATTGTTTGCTAGAGCTATATGAAGATCTTTTATTAGATGAACACCGCGTGTGCTGTCTACTGTTCCACAGGTATAGGCCACGATACCACTATGACATTACCAGTTTGTTGTACATGTACCTTATACATTAAATACAATGTATAATTTATATATTAAATAAGCTGTCACAGAGTATGAAATGAACACCCGCCAAACCTGCGTTAGCTCTGTGCAGCGGCGCTCGACCTGTTCTAGACACAATTAATATTCATATTTTACAATATTTACGCTTGCAAAAATATAGACTACATTTGCAGAACAGAAGACCGTCAATGTGGATTTGTTTCGTTATGTTCAGATGTCGGTAGCAGTCATGTGAGTTTTCAGAGGTTTCAGTGTCAGAGGTTATAGAATAATACATAATTAATTTACTTTAAAATATAATTTAATTCAGTGATGCAAATCAGAATTTTCATCAGCTGTTACTCCAGTTTTTGGAGTCATTTGATCCTTCAGAAATCATTCTAATATATTGATTTATTACCAGTGTTGGAAAAAGTTTTGCTGCTTAATATTTTTTGGAACCTGTGACATTTTGTTCAGGATTCTTTGATGAATAGAAAGCTAAAAAGAACAGCATTGATAATAAATTAACATACTGGAATGATTTCTGAAGGATTATGTGACACTGAAGACTGGTGAAAAAGGCTGATGAAAATTCTGATTTGCATCACTGAAATACATTACATTAAAAAATAATAAAAAATCTTTTGAACGGCAGTGTGTGTGTGTGTGTGTGTGTGTGTGTGTGTGTGTGTGTGTATATATATATATATATATATATATATATATATATATATATACATATATATATATGTATATATATATATATGTATATATATATACATACATATATATATATATATATATATATACACACACACACACACACACACACACACACACACACATAACATAAATGTAATCTATATATCTAAATAAAAATAGACTATATTCAGTATATGATCCAAAGTAACTAGTAACTAACTACTTGAGTAGTTTTTTATCCGATACTTTTTTACTCTTACTCAAGTAACTATTCAGACGATTAATTTTACTTTTACTTGAGTAAATATTTCTAGAAGTACTTTTACTTTTACTTGAGTACAGTTTTTGAGTACTCTACCCACCTCTGCTAACCACGTGAGGCATGAGTATATCTTTATAATGTCCTCATATGGCTTCTGGTTCAGCATAATCAGCAGCTCATTCTGTAAGTATTTTTACCCTCAATCTACATATTTTCTAGCACTGTAATCAGTCTTATGGAAGAAAAATATTCATCTGCACAAACACACACAATTACAGATTTATCCTTTATAATATATACAACTATGAGAACATTATTATCTCCTTCTTCCCACTCCTCCAAACCATGCAATTACAATGAAGGAGAATTAAAGCTTTTAGGCTTCAAAATGACACAAAAGCACAATGACATTATCATAAAGTCTTTCATATGACTCCAGCACTATATGTGTTAGTGTGTGTGTGTGTGTGTGTGTGTGTGTACAGTATATACCTATGACATGTCTTCTCAATTCATATGATAGCTTTGTGTGAAAAATTATGTATAATTTTATTATTATACATATTATAATATATATATTATTATACTTGTAACTACTATAGCCTATTCTAAATCATATTTATTGGTGTGTTAATAGAGTTGCAAAGGGGTGGAAAATTTCCCAAATTCCCAAAATTTTCAGAAAAACATTCTAGAAATTTTCTAGAAATTTTTATTTTAAAAAAATATATATATATATGTTAACTGCAGTCAGTCTGACTTTGAATGGACTCATTCAGATTCTGAATCAAATCATTCAGAATGATTATGAAGCTAATCATTCAAACATTTCTGAAGCAAATTATTCAGACAAAACCTGAATCAAATCATTCATATCAATTCTGAATCAAATTATTCAGACCAGTTGTGAAGCAAATCATTCGGACTGTTTCTAAATCAATTCATTCAAACCATTTCTGAATCAAATCATTCAGACCAATTTTGAGATTAATCATTTAGACAAATTCTGAAGCAAATCATTCAGAATGATTTGTTCACAAATCGGACATTGCTACAAATCTCTCATGAATTATTGCCATTATATGGCTTCATAGGACTTGGTATATAGTTTATGAGTTGTATGAATCACTTTTATGATAGTTTTATGCTTTTGCATTCTTTTTAACAATTGAAAGCCTCTGTCTTTAAATATCTCACACAGAAAAACAAAAAGAAAGAAGATCATGTGGGTTTGGATTGACATGAGGGTGAATAAATAATGACAGAATTTGAATTTTTTTGGTGAACTGTCCCTTTAAACTTCCCAGATGCTTCCACAGTGTGTCATCCCATGCAATGTTATTTGAAGTGACTGGGGTGTCTATATGAATCCTGGCATGACTCTCGGAGGGACCGCATGGTCTTTGATGGACCCTCCACGGGGACCAGGTAAAAAGCAGCCCCTCATGTACTGCGAAACGGGGGCACTGATAGGGAGCCTCTGTGATACCGCTGTAAATTACAGCACTGAGGAACCACCACACACAAAAAAGCCCTGCCACCCCTCTGTTATCCATCTCACATTTTTGATTGCTCCATGCGGGAGGGACGGTGGAGAGGGGGAGGAATAGAGGGATGGAAGAGGAAAGGTGAGGGTTTAGACAGTTATTCTGTGAAGGATTGATGACACTTTCTGGAGGGGAGTAAAAGACAAGGAGCGATTATCGCAATCGGCCCTCCTTTTCTCGGATAGACGGGCTGATTGGGGATCTTTAGCTCAGAGACCACCACTCTGGGCCACCAGTCTTTTCAGCAGAAGCTTTGTGAAGATGTTAAATGCTCTCTAAAGCTCCTACTGAGGCATTTTTCTGTCTCCTCCTCTTCTCGTCAATGTCATTTGGCTCTCGCTGAAGGATTTCTCTCTTAAAGGTCATGTGCCAATGAATTTCCTCCCTTATTCATATTTTAGGGGAAGAGTTCACAAAAATGAACACCCAGATTTAAACAGCACTTTTTGATTGGCATATAGCAAATGCAGTTGGCATGCAAATCAAAAAGATAGGCTGCCAAGAGACCTGTTGAGTTTTCTTGCTTTGGGAAAGGTTTATACAGAGCTCTGAAGAACTACATGGTTATACAAACTGTATTAGTATACCACTTTCATTCAGCAGTGTACAGAGTGAGAGTGACATTTGTATGATGGTAATTCAGTCTAAAGGGAGTGATTTAAATGGCTCTATTTCCGATTTTTCTCTATTTTTTTAATTACAATTACACTTAGTTAAAAGGATAATTTACCCAAAAATGAAAATTCTGCCATCATTTACTCACCCTCATACTGTTCCAAACCTGAATGCCTTTCTTATTTCAGTGGAATGTTATTTTGCATCCCCATTGATTTTAACTGTATGGACAAAGAGCCCCAAAAGTCAGAACCACATAGCAGTAGCAGGCGGCAACTGAAGGAGACAAAACAAAACAAAACAAAACAAAAACAAAAACAAAAAAACAACAACAAAGCAGTAGCAGGCAGCAACTGACAGAGAGGAATGCATTTTCAACAAAACAAAAACAAAAGAACAAAACTATATAAAACAAAGCAGTAGCAGGTAGCAACTGATGGAGAGGAATACATTTTCAACAAAAAACAAAACAAGAAACAAAAACAAAACAAAACAAAACGATAAAGCAATTAGCAGGCAGCAACTGACGGAGAGGAATACATTTTCAACAAAACAAAACAAAACTATTGTACCTCCAGCCATATTTCATATCTATTTACAAATATCTCTTCATATCACTACTCATAATATGATGAATTTTGCTTGGAAGCATATCATGTACAAGGTGTGTTCAAAAGGATAGGGTTTTTGGACTCGTATGCTCAAAATTTGATTGCTGATTCTTGTGCATATAGCCAACAGAAAATAAGACGTTAATAGTCATGACAATGATTCTGATCCTATTGCATATTTTATTATGGTGTTCATTCCACATCTGTGGAAGAATGCGGACAATCATTGGAAATTAAAATACTGTATCTTTTCCCCCCTAATGGGGTGCGTTTCCTCCTTGATATTACTGCACAGGGCCAGTTGGTCTTTCTCTCCTTCTCCTCTGCCTCTCTGAGCTCTTCAACCCCCTGAGGTACAAACATTTATAATTAAGGTCATGTCAGAATCGTTTCAGTCACATGACACTCATATATTCCTCTTTTAATTGTGTTTCTATGAAGCAAGAGCAGGGGGTCGGATCAAAGGACTTGCTGGTTTCAGACTCTTCTCTCTCCTATTCTTTCCATCTCTCTAATTGTTTGGACTATTTAAGCTGAGACTGAGAAAGCAAACAGCAGCCGCAGTGTCCCTGCTAATACTAAAGAGTCCTTCATGCTCAGCCCTCCCTTACCACACTCTTTTCTCGTAAAAGCACATCGACACACATCATATTGACAAAGACACCAATCAATGTCTACTACGCTTTATCTTTACATGAAATCTTTAGCTCCAGATGCATGAACTCTTTTGAAGCTGTAATTATAACACTGCTCTACTTCAGTTTGTTCCTCTATTCCCCTGCTAATGGTGTGGAGATATTAGTATCTCTCATGCCGAGTTTGGTGCACATGAAAAGAAGAAAAATCAGGAATGGCAGGATATGTCGCACTACAGAGGAGGATTCCCAAACTTCAAGATTTCAAACCTCGACGAGCCCTTGCAGATAGAAAAGATACACGATACGACACACCGCCTCGTCCCGCTTCTCGTCTGCTGATCAAATCAGCAATACCATTCCTCCAACCCAGCTCTCTGAAATTGGAACGCACATGCGTCGCTTCGATGCAATTCTGAGTGATTTATTACCTCTTATAACTTTCATGTGAGACTTCATGAAAAGCTCAGCAGTCTTACATTTTTTATTGTAATGATGCTGAAAATTCAGCTTGGCCACCACAGAAATAAATGGCATTATAAAATATATTCAAATAGAAAACAATTATTTTAAATTGTAATAATATTTCACAATACCACTGCCTCGGTTTTGCTGTATTTTTGATCAAATAAATGCAGCCTTAATACTATGAACTATCCCTTTCAGATCCACATGCATATTAGTTATTTATAGCAAGTGAGAAATTTTATGGCAACAAGGAAGGGATTTTTATGGTTTTGAATCAAAAACTTGGCCTGAATGGAGTATTACAGGAAATGTCAACAACGCTTCATTAAGCTGTGAAATTTGTCTTTTCAGCGAAAAAATTTGATTCAATGTCAACTAGATGGTTAGATGGATGTGTTTATTGTTTTGACAAACATGAAAATGTAGCTTGCAGCAAAGCACCAGAGCGTTGGAGAGAACACGCTTCTATTTTTAAGCCAATGCATAATGAAGTTTATGCAGCAAAAAAACACTTCAGACACATTTTAACCTGATTTTGCTTTCCTGCAGAGGCTAGAAAGTTTTTAAAAGAATCCCTACCATTAATACAAAATAGTGTTGCTGCTCAAATTTATTTATTTTTGGTTTTGTGTCCTGAAAGCTGAACAATTGTAGATTTTGCTTTGGGAACATAAAAGTACAAAAGACAAACAACTTCATATCTATTTGTTCTCCATTAGTCTCTCATGGGCTGTTTCTGAGCAGGTGGTGTGAGAGAACCTTCAGTTCACCTTCATGAAACACACTAAATTTAATCTTGAATCTCTGGCAATGTACACATTGAGCGGACTGGCCACCTTAAAATGACCCATTACCCATCTGTGCCACCCCACCGGCCTCTCCGGGGACCCTCCAGCAACAGATGCAGTGTAAAACTTCATTGTAAAACTGTAGAGAGGAAGCAAGAGAGACTTTGCCTGAAGCCTGTATTTCTAATTCAGGGACCACACTGAGGGAATCTGACTCCAGATCAGCAGTCCTGCGTCAAACCTCTTTCAGAACAGGGACTGTATCGGTGAACCTTGGCCTCCATTTGGTGTGTACAAAGACAAGTAGAGAATTTAGTTCTTGTTAGAGAATGATCTGCCATGTGCTCTCGACCTACTCATGAATCCACCAGACTGAATGCTATGAGAATAGCTGCTTTCATTTACTTAGTGGTCCTGTTTAAAATTTCAGATTTTTGTTGGACGATAAAGTTATTTGGTGGACAAAGAAGTGCTAGATTTCTTTACTTAATAAAGACATTCACAGATGGGAAGTTTGGAACCGGTTTACACTGTATGCTAACCAAACTAAAACATTGAAAAGCTTTACAGCTATAGTTTTTTTTTATATAGTTATAGCTAAATATCTATTTATATTTCCTGCAAAAAGGCCAAATAAAGATATTAAATTATTTATAATATAAATACCCCCCCCCACCAAAAAAAAATAATAATAGATAATTGGTTTTATATTGTTCTTGTATATAACAAATTAAAATATTATCTATTATCTAAAAATTATATATATTTTTAAGATGACTGCATATTTGAAATTATATGCAAATTTGTTTTCTTCTCACATTTAAAAACTAGTGCTATCAGTAGAATAATATCAAATAATCTCATGATTTCTGAAATAGTATTGAAAACTAACTGGTTCAAAATCGGTTCCACATACTGTAACTATATGTTACATACACACAGAAAACCAAGGTAAACTATGACTTTCGTGTCGCTGGAAACTGCATTGTGCCTGGTTGGGATATTGTACAGTATTTGAGGCTCAATGGAAATAAGTTGACTCCATTGGTCAGTTTCGTTACACAGCTGATAATGGAAATGGAAGCACTAGTAAAGAATCTGATCCTCTTAGTTCGGAAGTTGCTGACATTTTAGGATTAAATCCATGAAGATTTGAATCCCATGAACTGTAAAAGTTTAAGTTTGAGCAGTTTCCTCAAATAAAATACATAGAAATCAGCTAACTCCCCAAAATAAACAACTAAATTAATAAAAATAAAAATAGTCATAAAAAATGTAACATAAAAAATGGCCCATATGACTGAGGTAGAAAAGCTCATAAATTGTCTAAATATCTAGCATTTTTGTTTCACAGAAGAATAAAAATAACACAGGGTTGGGATGAACAATGTAAAATATGTAAATGTAATGTAAATATGATACTAACACATTTTTGGGTGAACACAGCATGACCAAATATCTACATAATAATGTAAGAAGTACAGCAATAAAGCTGAAATTCTGTGAAAAGTTGCATAAAGCATCCATTAATATAGCAGGATACTATGCTGCACTCTTTAACTCGAATCTGTCTCCATTTTATGTCAGCAATAAATCTGTACACACTATATCTCTATGCCTGCTGACTGACAGCCTCCACACACTGTATTGTTAGCCTGTGAGTTCTCTTGCTGACATTCTTTTTCAATAAGGCAGCACAAATACAGCTTTTTTGGGGTCACTTTTTTGTGAAATCCTGCCACTGACAGGTGGGCCTATCAGCTGAAATGGCAGGGGATCTGGGCCCAATATCTTTGTCAGATGCATTGTAATTGTGAGGGGCAGTGCGGATGAACCGGCTGGTCGGGATATTGCTTTGTATTTCCCCAGAGCCCCTGTCGCCTCCTCTAGTCTTTCACTACATCTCTCCCTGATTTTGTGTGGTGAAGAGAGGGAAGGAGGGAGAGAGAGAGTAAGGCACAAGTGGGAGTATCTAAAAAAAATATCTAAAAAAAACACAGAAAGAGAAAAGCGCAGCTGAAAAGACCAGCTTAACAGAAAAGCCATGCTGTTCTGCAGAAAAAAAGTTATCTAGAGAAGCTGGTCAAGAACGTCTACATTAAACATTTATATTCTCATTTATCTCAATCGGCCATCTTTGCTCATGGGCACTCATTCCATCCAGGTTTGTTTGACTGTCTGTTACCTAATTACAGAAGGAAAAAGACTTCATGATAACATTCACTGATGAATGAATGAATGATGCATTTATATGATGGCATTTATATCATTACTGATGGCCACACAAGAGCCCTCACAGTCCTAAACAATTTACTAAAGAAATATAGCTAGTTTTTCTCTTTTCCAGAATAAAAGTGAATAAATAAAGAAATAAAATAGGGTACAAGTAAAACATTTAAAATAAAATAAAACGTTACATTACAGATCTTTCAGATTTCCTGGGTTTTTGGGTCCTCAAAATACCAGTACACAGAGTAAAAGTAAAATGGACAAAAGCTGTCACTACCCTTTCAAAACATACTAGTATGTACAATTTAGGTACTAATATGTAAAATATGCACCCTTTAGTAGGGGTGTAATGATACGCGTATTCGTATTGAACCGTTCGGTACGAGGCTTTCGGTTCGGTGCGCATTACAAACCGAACGATTCGTTGGACTAATCCTATTACGTTTGGAAAATAAAAGAGCTTAAAGTGTGTGAAATATCAGTGCCACTGCGCTCAACAATGCAGCCCAAACGACGTAACAGGCAACGTGCTGTCTGCCCCGTGATAACCTCCCCTTGCTGGGGAGAATCTTCACTTCAACTCAATTGCTAAAATATTAAATTATAACTGCAATACGCTGTTATACAGCAGTGAATTATATTATTTTATATGGAGCACAAACGTCCGTCTGTGTAACAAACTATGTGCATATTTACAGACGAACTACACTCATGTTCATATGCCCAGACAGTCAACAGTGATAGGTTTTTAGAAATGCTGTTTTGTAGGCTACTCATTCATTCACAAGTCTGCTGCGGTTCGGTTCTTTGAATGCGCTGCTAACTCTGGCGGTGGAGAAAGACTGCGTCGGGAAGCGAAACCTCACGTTCGCGGGGCGAAACCGGTGACATTATTCTACTGAATGAAAGCTTAAGGTTTATCCAAAATGTCGCTAGTTGCTATGCGCTTTGTCTTACAAAAGAGTCGGTAAACACTGCAACGCTGGTTCATGCGCCCGCGTGCGTGTGTGTGTGTGCGTGTGTGTGTGCCACGCACGGAGGTCTGAGTGATACAAGTGCGCTTGAAATACGAAGTCAAGGCGGGTCCGGATTTAATTCCCTCCCGGTCTGGAGTCCGGACTTTGAGAAGCGCTGGGCTATACCGTTATCAGCATGTTGAAGTAGATTCGTCTCTCTTTGTCTCTGAGAGAATATGCGGCGTCAGATGCCGAATGCTCCGTCATTACTCCATTCCGTTTTTACTTTCACTTTCTGTTTATAGTGAATTGACTGCGATTAAGACGTTCACCGGCATAAATCTTGCACAAAGCTTGCACTTGTGCAAACCCTTGTGCAAACGTGTGCTTGTTTGATATCCATTGGCTCGCCTTCATGGTTTAAAACAGAAATATTTCCAACATTGCGACGTAACCAATTGCCCCGCCCCCCGTATCGAAAACATACCGAACCGTGACACCACTGTGTCGTATCGAACCGAACCGTGAATTTTGTGAACCGTTACACCCCTACCCTTTAGGGGTAAATAAGGTACAAACATAAGGATCCACACCAGTGACAGATTTTTTTTTTTCGGAGAGTATAATCAGTTTTATAAATAACTGGAATACAAAAACATAGTTGTGCAGTAGTGTCTACACCTGTGTCTACATTCAGACTTGTGCAGTATTCATTGGACAGTGCGAACAGCCTTTTCTAAAGATTGGATTTGTAAAAAATGTGTAATGCAGTGTGAACACAACTTAATTTCTCAGTGTTTCTCCCTCTCACACACAAACATACAATTAGGTCCTTATATATTTGGACACTGACACAATTTTCATAATTTTGGCTCTGTATGCCACCAGAATAGAATTAAAATGAAAGAATCAAGATGAAATTGAAGTGCAGACTTTAAGCCTTAATTTAAGGGGAGAAAAATGTAATTGGACAAATAAATATAACCATAAATAAAATGTTCATTTTTGATATTTTGCTTAGAATCCTTTGCAGGCAATTTCTGCCTTAAATCTGGAACTCATGGACATCACCAGAGACTGTGTTTCCTCCTTTGTGATGCTTTGCCAGGACTTTACTGCAGCTGACTTCAGTTGTTGTTCGTTTGTGGGTCTTTATGTCTTTAGTTTTTAGTCTTTAACAAGTGTAATGCATGCTCAATCGGGTTGAAATCAGGAGACTGACTTGGCCATTGCAGAATATTCCACTTTTACTTTCAAAAACTCCTGGGTTGTTTTTTCAGCATGTTTTGGAGTCATTGTCCATTTGTACTATGAATTCATCCAGCTGCTTCTGTCATGTCATCAATAAACACCAGTAACCCAGTGCCACTAGTCATGCATGCTCATGCCATCACCCTGCTCCACCATGTTTCACAGATGATGTTATATGCTTTGGATCATGAGCTGTTCCAAGCCTTCTCCATACTTTTTTCTTCCCGTCATTCAGGTACAGGTTGATCTTAATTTCAGCCGTCCAAAGAATGCTTTTCCAGAAGTGGTCTTGCTTTTTTAGATGTTTTTTTGGCAAAGTTTAATTTGGCCTTGTTTGCACCTTGTGGTGAACCCTCTGTATTTGCTTTTTGTGAAGTCTTCTCTTGATTGTAGACTTTGACATTGACATGCCTACCTCCTGGAGAGCGTTCTTCACTTGGCTGGATGTTGTGAAAGGGTTTTTCTTTACCATGGAGAGGATTCTCAGATCATCCACCACTGTTGTCCTTTGTGGACGTCCAGGCCTTTTTATGTTGCTGAGCTCACCAGTGCATTCTTTTTTTCTCAGAATGTACCAAACTGTTGATTTGGCCACTCCTAATGTTCCTGCTATCTTTCTGATGGATTTGTTTTGACTTTGAAGCCTAACAATTGTCTGTTTCACCTGCTTGGAGAGCTCCTTTGACAACGAGATGGGTTCAGAGCAACAGCTTCTAAATGCAAATGGCACACTTAGAATCAACTCCAGACCTTTTACTTGCTTAATTGATGCAGAAATAATGAAGGAATAGCTCATGCCTGTTCATGAAACAGCTTTTGAGTCAATTGTCCAATTACTTGAAAAATCCCATAAAAAAGGGGGGAGGTACATATTAAAGGGCTGCAATTCCTTAATACTCATCAAATTAAAGATCAGAGTGTGTACTTTAAGCCCATATTCATTATATAACTATAAATTATTTGGTCAGCAGCTAAAATAATAAAAATTGTGCCTGTGTCAGGCAAATATATATGGACCAACTGTATGCACACATACTGCACACAAAACAATATTTTCAAACATTTGCGAGCCTCGTTATACTTTGTCACATTTTCCCCACAGCTGCAAATTTTCCCCACAGCACATTTCCATATTTTAATCCGAATTCTAATTTCTAGAACAACAGTGTTTACAGATAAGACGTGAGTGTTGTGTGCCTGGTTTGCAGCAGGCAGGATAATCTTGCTCTGGGTGGAGTGGCTGTACTGTAACTACCTTAATCCTTTATCTCTCTTTCTCTCTTTTCCCCATTCGCCTTGCCTTTCTTCTTTTCTCCCTCCTTTTTCCCTTCCTTCCTCCCTTATTCTCCAGTTAAAAGAGCCATGCTCTCCATTAACTCTTCTCAACAAGAACTCTGGAGGAGAGTACGCCATTAAACACAGGCCCATTTTAGGCAACGGGATTAAAAGGGAAAGAGTTCAGCAGAATGTGTGAGGGGGAAGGGTTTAGAAAGTGCTGGAATAAAGTCAACACTCACATCTGGTAAAGCGAGAAAGCAGTTAAGAGAGTAAGAGTGCTTCTTAGAGATAGACGCTCTTCCAAAAGGTCCGCAAATGCTGAGAGAAGAGAGGAAACAGCATGGCTGGACACACAACACTAAACCTCACTAGGTGGTTTGGATTGGTTCCCACAGCCCCATCCGTCCCTCTCAAGCTCAATGAAGGCGTTATATAGAAGTGCTCTCAAATCTCCCGCTGCTAGAAAACTGACAACACAAGTGGCTAACCAACATTGCAGGAGATGAAGACAAAGAACGACAGGTCCTGGCTCTGTTTGTGATAAGACGTTGAAGATGACGAATGGCCCTGTGCTCAGCGTTAAGAAGGTAAGCTGCCGTGAGTCCGCTCCAGCTTGGGGACGGATCTTTTGTTCTCATAGCTAAATGCAGAAAAATGGGGCAGGCTACGTAAAAACACATTCGGTTAATTAAGACGAAGTAGACTGCAAATCTATCCGACGTTCTGCTGGCAATGGGGGGGGGGGGGGGGGTCTGTTGCTGCAGTAACATGTAGTGATTGGACATTAGGGGGATGATAACAATTAGATAGGATGAATCTCTCTGACCCACCCTAACTATGTTAACAGAAGTTTCTATCAGGACAATGATTGGATTCAAATACTTATGAGTGTGTCTCAATCTGAACCCTAGCACAAGTGCATGTTCATGATATACTTCGAAAAATGAGTATAATAGGATATACAGTCAAACCAAAACTTCAGACACCTTCAACATTTCTCACATTATCACAGTTTATTCGATATAGTTTAAAAAATGGTAATAAAATATGGCAAGAACTCAAGAGTTAAATTGTGCCAGAATAAATTAATCTTGATAATGTCAGATAACTTTGATAGAAAGGTATGTGATGAATTAAATAGCTGTTAGCTGTCAGCTGTTAAATTTAAGTACACAATTAGATAATACCAATTTAGGTAAACATTACCAAGCAATGCTTAATTTTGTTCAGTCTGTGGTGTGAAAAGTTTGCATGTGTTTGTTTAAAAACGATTAAGCAAGTGTCTCAATAATTTTTGGTCCCAAATTTTTATAAATTTTACTGGTAGTCCACTGTATGAAGGATTTTTGGGTATAATGTGTCACAGTTTACTTTATTTTGCTATCCTCACTTACATAAAAGTACTATAGAGTCCTGCACCCATTAGTACAAAAATGCAAAAAATGATATCTGGTGTCTGAATAATTTTTGGTTTGACTGTATATATTTGTATAATGGGAAACAAGGGATTGAGACATAGCTATTATGATATTCTCAAAATCTAAAATCTAAAAGAACTGAATTTCTTTTAAATACAGTTTTACATAATGTAAAAGTCTTTATGGTCTCTTTTGGGCATTTAATGCATGCCAAACAATTAGTGACCCAAAATTTTGTATGGTAGTGTAAAAAAATTAAATGGTCTTAAAATTTAAGGTCCACGTCTCGCTATTAATAAACCATTAACTACGACTTTTGCCTCAATAAACTAAAATTTGCTGCTTATTAATAATTAGTAAGGTAGTTGTTAAGTGTAGGTTTTGGGTAGGCTTAGGGATGTAGAATATGGTCATCATGCAGAATATGTGCTTTATGAGTACTGAACAACAGCCAATACATTACAAATAGACATGCAAATAAGTAACTAGTTAATAGTGAGAATTAAAATGTTACCAAAAAACTAACTAAAAAAAAAGAAGTAAACTCAGTCCATGATTGTTTAAAAGCTGGCCAGATCCTGTGTCATCCTGTGTCATGAGTGCAGTAAGCATGGAATCTGTGGACTCTTTCATGGTGATTTTATGGTAAAATGTGTTAACAGCATTGAATGTACTACACTCCCACTGGTAGCTTAGAGCATAATCAAATTACCAAAAAAGATCTAATAAACAAACACATAGAATACTGGGGATGTACAGAGCTTTGTCACTGGTGGCAGTACCAAGGCTGCAAACATTTTTTTGCTGGAGTTTTCAATGTGCAGATTTCACACAGCCAATGAGCTCCACATTCAGTGTATATATGAGGATCGAATACTTTTTTTATAAGCCTTTCATATCTATGCAGTACACACACAATGCGGCATGAGGAGCAGACAGAAACTCAGATATGAACAGAGAGAAAGAATGAAAAGTGACAGAGAGAGAATAAGAATCATATTACAGTGACGGCGGCAGGGATCTTATCAGAGATCATGAGCTGATGAGAGCAACACTCATGTTAGAGAACCCTTATCACTTTAGAGGAGATAGGGGGCAGTATGGAGGATGGGGAGAGAAAGAGAGAGAGAGGAGAAAAGGATAAAAGAGGAAGAGATAGAGATAGAGAAAAAAAGAAAGGGGTGAAGGCAGTGAGCTGTTTAGGATCAGACCTGTGATGTGACTCTTTGTGCGGGGCCAGACACTACAAACATACAGTCTGCTCCGATCAGTGAACCTTGGCTGAAGAATTGTGTATTTTTACCACAGTGTTAACAAACTTTAATAGGATGATAGCACTAACTAAGCAGGGATACTTATATATTATAATGCATGTTTATCTTCATTTTCAGGCAAGGTAAAGAATAAAATGCAACTGCTTTCCTCATGGATTCCTGCTGTTATTAATATTCATGGCAGCTTAAAATTCCTTACAAAAATTTGAGGTGTGTTTTATAGTGTAACGGAAAGCCAGAGTTTGGTTGAATAGGCCCGAAGCTGCAGCATGAACGTCTCAGAAGCCTGCAGTCTCAAAAGAAGGGAGGACGTATTATGCATTTGCTTTATAACCAGACAGCTTTGTTATGAATCGCTGCCCTGAGTGTGACAAATTACTATAAAAGGGACTATCACAATAAACCAGAAAGTGAGGAACACTCCAAACTGAAGTGTGTGACACACACGCTTGCCTGGCATTCACGCACGCTATGTAATTATGTGAACGAAGGGTGTAAATAAAATAGACTGGGCTTTATCGCTGCTCTCTATAATTGATTTGCTAGATCTGCTTTGTTGTTAATGGCCAGAGGATACATCTCTGACCTGTACTGAAAAGAAACGGGGAGGGCAGCTAGGCACGACGGGGGTGGTTTGATTTGATTTGTCGGGGTGCTGAAACGCTTGGCATGGCTCACCTTAATCACATGGCTTAATTAAAAACCAGCAGCGTGCGGGGTTGGACGGGTGACTCCCTCACCACATGCAAATACCGTCGTTGCCACCTGTCTAGACTACATCATTAAATAAAGAAAAAAAAAAACACAGACTATCACTGGCGGCCATAATTAAGTGTAAAATTGGGCTAATAACGAACGTGTCATGGGTGAGCATGCTATCAGATATTATAATAAGGTAGACTTTGTAAAATCAGGGAGGTTGTGGAAAGAGATGATGAACATTTATGTCTCCTGCGAGCTGCCAGAAGCACCTGAATATGGATTTGGCACTTGGAGACTTTGGAATGTAGTTTGATGGTTTTAATTTAGAACCAGACTAGTCTAGGCATAAATCATAACCTTAATTAATCCAAATCCCAATAAATGCACTTCCGATGTGGCGTTCCAGTGTTTCCACAACCTACTTCCAGGATAAGTTTGCATAATGCAGGTGCACAGCATTGAAAAGAAGCATAAATTTACACTCAGCATGCACAGAGGAAGTTGTAACAGAGACAGCCAGAGACATAAATCGTAAAGACGTCCAAATCTTTGTGCGGCATGCAATGTGCAAACAGAGAATATTAAATTAAGACTCTGAGCACAGAGATTGTTTATATGCATCAAATAAGCCTGGCATCAAACCATAAATAACACACCATTACTTATGTTATGACCAGCACCTAAGCTATGTTTATTTTTTATTTTTTAAACAATCCAATATTTTTCTGCCAGGCACTGCCAGAGGTGGACAAAGTACACAACTCTATTACTTGAGTGAAAGTACAGATATTGCTGGTCAAATATTACTCCATTACAAGTGAAAGTTGTAAAGACAGATTTTTACTTAAGTAAAAGTACAGAAGTAAATTTCCTTTTTTGTTAATGCACTGTTTTATTATTGTTGTATGTAATACTTGCAAAACCTCTGAAGCAACTTACAATACATTACACCTACTGAATACACGGACTAGCTTGTAATATCTTTGGAATAAAGAGCTTTTAGAATGTTAAAAACCTATGGGGAATAAAACTAAAGCAAAAAAATAAAAAAATGTAACACCCCTACACACCCCCACAAAAGCAGGATGGTAGTGATCTCACACAGCTCTGACAGTGTGTGCACATATCTATGTGTAGCCATTCATCCACAGTTGAACAGAGTAGACAGTGAAATCCTGTAAATACAGAGTGATTAGGAAGAAGAAAAAAATCAAACCTGCTTTAAAACCAAGCAACACAACTGTAGCTGTATAACTTTACAACAGCAACACTGCTTTAACAAAAAAAAAGCAAAACAGCAAGACTTATTTTACATCAAAATAAAAATTTCAAAAATACTGTCTAATCGCTCTCGCAGTACTTTGATGTCACACACAGAACGGTCTCAAAAAGTGTACTTAAGTACAATACTCAAGTAAATGTACTTAGTTACTGTCCGCCTCTGGGCACTGCTAGATACGCTGCCGTCTGCAATATATTAGGCAGTAAATTTGAGATAACCAGATCTGGCGGCAGCTGTACACTGTGTTCTCTAGATGAACTGCAATGTAGTCTTTCAGGAACACGACTATTTAAAAGCTGAGATTAACTAAGGTTATATTCTAGAGGTAGACCGATTAATCGGTTTTGCCGATTAATCGGCACCAATAGTTGATTTGCGGAACTATCGGTTATCGGCAAAAATCCATGCCGATAGTTTTCCGTGTTGCATCTGTTGCTGGAGCGGCTGAGAATGGTCTGCTGTCATTATACAGTACGAGAGCAGCCTCTGGAGGCGGAAATCACTGACAGCACGTGTTGTTTGTTTTGGCATGTGACACTGCACGCTGCACAGAGAGGGAAACTCCAGACTCGCATTTAAATACAGCCGACAGAAAATCCTGCCACGGAACAGAGCGCCGTTCACATAGTTTTCTATTAAATTACATTTAGTACATTAACAATGATTTGGGACAAATATAATGACTTCACCCTAGGTGATAAATTATGAATTGTGCATTTTTCAGCAAAACGTTTGTCTTTCTGTGACTCTAATACAGTCTGTATGCTTCATATAGAGAGCTGTAATACAGATCGCACTTTCTCTTTCCGTTTGCTCTGTTTTTTTTAAACACCGAACTTCAAACTCATTTATGCCACATAGTTCATTCTTGAAGTTCAAACTTATGTCCGTTTGGTGATTAAATAAACCGCTTTGGACCGTTGCTTGAATTGAACGTGACGCGTCCGGTGTGTGTGTGATACCAGTGACTTCTCCATGACACAGCGCTTCGATTTTGCACAGTGTCACTTGCATTTATTTTATATTTTTATTAGATAATAATGCAGTGTTCTAAAATAGCAGCAAATAAAATGTGAGAGTACACATAC
The DNA here is from genome assembly GCA_023376895.1 of Aspiorhynchus laticeps. Classification (NCBI taxonomy): domain Eukaryota; kingdom Metazoa; phylum Chordata; class Actinopteri; order Cypriniformes; family Cyprinidae; genus Aspiorhynchus; species Aspiorhynchus laticeps. The sequence goes on from CM041793.1 coordinate 34,498,305, forward strand.
AATATCAATAACCTGTGTATGTAATTTTAATATGGCCTTGTGTAGGCATTTCAAGATGGCCATCTTTAAGCATGACTGTTGAAATGCAATGGTAATACTTAACAATAAGAGCATCTAACAAGATGTTCCTTGTTAGAGTGTGTTCATTTCATTTCAACATTTACTATTACTAATAGGCTTCATTTTTAAATTTTAAAGTTTCTTCTTTTAACATTAGTAAACTATGAAATAACTTTAATGATCAATATAATAATTAATATTAATACTAAATTTGTAATCATTTACAAAGTATGGTTCAGTACTGTTACTCCTTTTTTAAAAATAGCAAAGCTCTATTTTAGTTTTCGTTCAGTATCCATTTGAAAAACTATCGGTTGATTAATCGGTATCGGCCAGTGTGGTCCAACCTAGCTATCGGTATCGGTAAAATCCAATATCGGTCGACCTCTATTATATTCACACAGTCAGTATTTGGGAATTTTAAACATATTTATTAGGTATAATTCCTAATTTGTCATGTACATATAATTGCAGACTGGAGTGGATTGACATCTTTTTTAAAATTTTCACTTACTATTATGTATTTAGGGTGCCAAACAGGATTGGCAACCTTATACTTATGTTGTTTGAACATAGCTAAAGTGACCACCAACCTAAAAAACTGCTCTAAATACTACAACAAATTACATTACATATCATACAACATGTGCCTACTGAGAAACAGTCAAAACAACTGGGGTAATATATTGCCCGCAACTGGGGTTGGGATAATGATCCATCCATCATGGGTTTATTGGAACACCATTGGCTAAAACGAGGCACCATCTGTGTTCCTCCGTCTGGCCTCTGTCAGAACAGGTGACGGCAGCATCGCTCCTTCTGGTTCTCATCATCTCGCTTTCAGCCAAAATGTAACATCTCAACGCTAACAGGGCCAGTAAAATATGAGCATCTCTTGCCATGGTGAGCCCACGCACGTTTTGGACAGATCACTCAACGTGGAAACATCTGAGGTGGAAAGAGGATGCACAGCACTTGTTCCTTCTGTGCTGACACCCGGCCGGTTATGACTGGTTTTTCGTTATCAGGAAAGCTATCAGGATGAGAGGGAGGTGAGCAATTAAGATGGGTAATTACATAAGGGGATGACAACAAGACGGAGTGAGAGGGAGAATGTAGGTAGTGTGCACTGCATAAAAAATTATTTTTGTACTTTGTTGTATTTTCTTTAGCTAAAAATGAGTAAGAACAATAAACATGCTGAAAGATATATTCTTTCAAAAAAAGATTACAATTTTACTACTTAAGTGAATTGTTCTTGTAAGCATGTTTGGATAGTTTTGAATGAAACTTCTGTGAAGTGCTTATACATAGACCTTTAGAACTAAAGATAGATAGACAGAATTAACAGAACTAAAGGTAGATACATAGAGTAACAAATAGAATACAAATTAGACAGAATGAAAGACAGAACTAAAGATAGATACATAGAACAACAGATCGAATGAAAGTTAGATTGACAGAACGGCACAGAGTGACAGAATGATAGACAGAACAACAGAATGATAGATAGAATGATAGAACAATAGATAGAATGACAGATGGAATGCTAGATTGAACAATAAAATGCTAGAACAATAGATCAATAGCTCGATGGATAGAACGATAGATAGAAGGATAGATAGAACGATAGATAGATGGATGGATGGATGGACGAACGGACATTCAGATAGGTAGGTAGGTAGATAGATGGATAGATAAATAGATGGATGGATGGATGGTT